>CAUYUJ010018715.1:120000-182500 GCA_963575745.1 Prorocentrum cordatum
GGGATCTGGCACGCGCTTGCTCCCGACACGCCTGCGACGAGCGGCTGCAGGCGTGTCGGGAGCAAATAATCAAGGCGAAAAGCTAGTTTTGATTTCGGCCCGCCCCCAGAAAGGAATGCAAGCGGATGCCCGAATAGGAAGGCGCTTGAAGAAGACTAGGATCAAGGAATTCCCAAATACCAACTTTCAACGAACGGCATGTGCGCTCTGGGCCGGGAGATCGATGATTCGGCGCAAAGATGGAGGGGTTCGTGAATGTGATTGTCGACATACTTGGCAAAGTAGTTGACTGCAAGACAAATTACCCGCAGCATTAGGGCGCACGGTAAAGATGCAAGAGCCTTGGAACGCCATGTTGACACTTTGCCAGCGATGCGCGGCCAACGCAAGCGGCCAAGGATGGACCGAGAAGGCAAGGATGCAGAGGTACCCTTGGGAAGGTTGCCCATCCTTATTATGCGGGATGGCTGTAGGGGAGTTTCTTACAGAAACTTGAGTAAAACTGCCCTGAAACTCAAAACATATCGGTGGGCGACTCTAGCCCAGGCTGGCCCCTGAGCAGCCCCGATGCCTTTTGCCGATCATCGCGGTAAACTGCACTGGACCCGACTGCCCCAGTGCCATGCATTCCAGACGATGCCAACAGGCGTCAACTGGCCCAGACGAGTTAAATCTGACATGTGCCACTGCACTGCATGTGGCTGCTGCGGCCCAACTCCGCCGTGCCCTTTTTCCTCCTGTTCCCCAACATGTGTACTCTTAGGGGTTCTTTCGGGCGTTGGTAGAACTGGGTTTAGTGGAACCTGGTTTAGTGATCTGTACCGGGGGCGCCCCCCCGTCCGATTTCAACTAACCGGAGCTGCCGTCACCTGAAAAAACATCAGCTATGGCAAACCTGGTTTAGTGATTCTGGCCAATTCGAGGGCTCCGCGGCCCTACCACTAACCGGGTCCCCTTACCCGGGGTCCTGGCCATACCCGATTCTTACTCGCGATCTAAGAGGAACTGGGCCCTGGCGTCGGTCCGGCCGGCTCTTCGCCACCCGTCGCCGCCAGTCGCCGCCCGTCGGCACTGGGCCCCCCCTGGCGGTCCGGCGGGCCCCTTGCGACCCGTCGCTGCCGTCACCGCTGGTTCCCAAAGGCGATCTGGCCAGCTCGTCGCCGCCCGTCGCCGCGCTGCGTTGCACATCCTCGCGCTGCTTTGCGCTGCTTTGCTTGCAACGCATTGTTTTGCATTGCTTCGCGTTGCTTCGCATTGCTTTGCAGCGCACTGCATTGTGTTGCTTCGTGTTGCTTCGCATTGACTTGCAATGGTTTGCTTTGCATTGCATTGCATTTCTTTGCATTGCATCGGGTTGCATCGCTTTGCGTTGCCCTCTATCACGTTGATTTGTTTTGCTTTGCGTTGCTTAGCTGTAGAAGAAACTCGATTCTGTCCCCATCACCCCCCTGGGGTTATCCGTCACGCGCTTCGAAAGGAAATGCATATACGATCGTTGCCGTCCCTTCATTTTCCCTTTGAGTTCACACCATCCCGGGCCAGCCAGTATCGCCAACCCCGCCATCCCCTGGAAAAAAATATGCGCGCGCACCTGTATATCACAAATCACTAGTTTTCAAAAGATCCCTCGCCAAAAAACGGGGCGAAGTACGCACGCGCGCGTCGTCGCGCGTGCATGCCAAAATCCTTCAACAACCGTAGGTTTCGGAGCGATTTCGAATCTAATGTCCAAACGCAAACAACAGAAGAAACAAAAGGTTTCGCAGCAACACGCTTCATCATTCTATATATACACACAAATATATGTTCAAAAGTGTATGCGCGCACACTCGTTCATCAAAAATCGCAAGTCTTCGATAATCCCCTGCAACAGAAAAATAATTGACGAAGTACGCACGCGCGCACGTCGTCGCGCGCGCATGCCGAAATCTTTCAAAAACCACTTGGTGTCGGACGGATTTCAAAATCGAGTGCCTATGTTGTGTGTGGTGTTGTTTGTTTGTTGCTTGTTTCATATATACACATGTATATATATATATATATATATGTATGACTATATACATATATATATATACATACACACACATATATATATATATAACAAATGGCCCAGGGTTTCGCAACACGGATTTTCAACAAACGGCGTGCACGAGCGCTCTTGCGAACCGTGAAAAAAAACAAAAACCCAACGATGTTTCAACACTTCAATAATGCTGCCAAACGTGCCTCGCGCGCGCATGTCGAAATCGTGCGAGCACCCCTGCGCGCGTGCCGTCGCGAAAAATCGTTGGAGAAAAACAAACGAAATGCACGCGCGCGCGTCGTCGCGCGCGCATGCCCAAATCCTTTCGAAAACCTCCTGTTTCGGAGAGGCTTCAAATCGAGAGTCACAAAAACATACCATAATACCGGTTTCGCAACACAGATGTTCAACAGAAGCGTGCGCGCGCTCTTGCGAATTCGTAAGAGAAAGAAAGCGCATCTTTTCAGCATTTTCAGAACATGCCACCGAGCGGGCTTCGGGCGCGCGTGTCGAAATCGTTCGAACGTTTTTTTTGCGCACGCGCTGGGGTGGTACGATCCGTTTCAAATAATACCGTGCGAGCCGCGCGCATTTCGAGTTCCTTCAAAAATCTTCATCACCGACGCACCGTCATCGTCGTCGGCGTTAATCACATCGGCCCGTCACTGGCTGCCCCGTCGCTGCTGTCAGCATCGTCGTCAACATCGCTGCTATCATCGCCCTGTCGGCCGTTGCCGACGTGGCCATGATACCTCGCCCGCCCGAGCCGCCGACTCGCACTGAAGTGCCCGCTGGGATGCGCCGAGCGGTCAGCGCCACCGCGGCGGCGTGGGTTGCGCCAAACTAAGGCCCAATAGCCCTACAGCTATATAGCCCCATAGCGCTTTAGCCCTATAGGCCTATGGCCCTTTTGCCCTGGAGCCCTATAGCTATAGAGCCCTATAACCCTATAGCCCTACAGCTCTATAGCCCTATACCCCTATAGTCCAATAGCTCCTATAGCCCTTTCGCACAATACCCCTTTAGCCAAATAGCCCAAATAGCCCTATAGCCCCATGGCCCTATAGCCCTGTAGTCCTGTAGCCCCATAGCCCCAACAGAACTTCGATTGGGGCTTTCTCCGGCACTATTCTCTTCTCTGAGGAAAATAAACCCTACCCCCGTCGCCCCCTGGGGTTTTCCCCCGCGCGTTTCGATTAGAAATGTCATATAAGATCGTGACCCTTCGTGCATTTCTGCCATCCCAGACCAGCCGGCATCGCCCCCCCCATTCTCGGCAAACACAATATACGCGCACTCGTCTAATTTTCAAATGTCACTTCTTATATATATATATATACATATAGATGTATATATGTATTTATATATATGTATATATAAGACGAAAAAACGCACGCCCGCGTCGTCGAGAGCGCATGCCGGACTCCTTCAAAAACCTTCGGTGTCGGATCGATTTAGTGTCCAAACGCATAAGAACACACGGTTTCGCAACGCGGCTTCTCATCAACAAAAAAACAACAGCGCGCGCACATGCGAATCCTTAAGACAACCATCGGCTTCTCGAAATTTCCAAATAACTACCACATGGGACTCGCGCGCGCATGCCGAAATCTTCCGGGCGCCCTTGCACGCGTGCCATCGCGCAATCCTTTGCAACAGCTGAAACGAAGTGCATGCGCGCGCGTCGTCGCGCGCGCGCCCAAATATTTCAAAGACCTTCGGTTTCGGAAAGATTTCAAGATTGAGTGCCCATGGAGAAAAGAAAAAAAACATACCAGAATAATGGTTTCGCAACGATGATGTTCAACGACAGCGCGCGCGCGCGCCCATGCAAATTCTTGAGCCAACCATGCGTTTTACAACACTTTCTGAACATGCGACCAGACGGGCATCTTGCGCGCGCGCGTCGTGGACGTTCGAACGCACTTTGCGCGCGTGCTGGGGTGGCGCGATCCTTTTCAAATCATACTATGCGAGCCACTCTCGCGCTTTTGCCGCGCGGGCATGTCGAACTCCTTCAAAAAATTCCATCACCGACGCGAAGACGCCGTCATCGTTCTCGGCGTGATCAGCATCGGCTCCGTCGCTGGCAGCGCCGTCGTCGCCGTCAGCGTCGTCGCCGACACGGCTACTAGCATCATCTTCTTCGAGTCGACAATAGTCGACGTCGCCATGATACCGCGCCCGTCCCAGTCGCCGACTCGCACTCAAGTGCCCGCTGGGATGCGCCGGGCGGTCAGCGCCACCGCGGCCGCGCCGGGCGCGCCAAACTACCTGGGCGCTGCGCGCGCGCGGGCTGGCGCGGCCGCAAATATATACAAGCCAGCGGCAAGCACACATCGCACGCGCCGTCGCATGAGGTTTGCAAACTAAATTGCGGGTGGGTGGGCGGGGCGCATGCGCGAGCAGTGGAATGGGCAACTCACTGCGCGCCACACTCATTGCACCACAATGATTCTCCTCGTTTAAAAAGAACGGAATTCTACCGCGCGTCGGCGCGCGCATGCACCTCCGGTGTCGGATCGATTTTTAAACCGAGTGCCCAAACAAGTATTATACATATACAAAATTCACTGTTTCGCAAGGCTGGTTTCGAAAAGAAATACTTGCGCGCGCTCTTGCCTTGTTGAAACAACTTCTACAACGTAAAAAACATGGTTTCCAACCTTTACAGAACAAGCCATCAAACGGGCATCGCGCGCGCATGTCGCAATCGTTTGAGCGCCCTTGCGCGCGTGCTGGGGTGGCACAATCCGTTTCGAATTCTGCCATGCGGGCCGCTCTCGCGCGTCTGCAGCGCGGGCGTGTCGAACTCCTTTCAAAGCCCTCATCGCCGACGCGAAGACGCCGTCAGGGTCGCCGGCGCGATCAGCATCGGCGCCGTCGCGGACTGCCCCGTCGTCGCCGTCAGCACCGTCGCCAGCGCCGCCACAATCATCATCGCGTCTACCGTTGTCGACGTTGTCATGATACTGCGCCCGCCCAAGTCGCCGAGCGGTCAGCGCCGACGCGTTCGTGTCGGGCGCGCCAAACCAGCCTGCTGCAGAGATGCACCAGCCAACGCCAAGCACCCATCGCAATCGCTTCCGCATGGGGCTTGCGATCCAAGTTGCGGGTGGGAGGGCGGGACGTTTGCGCGAGCAATGGAGTGGGCAACTTCAAGTTGAGCAAGTGTGTGATTCTCCATTCCAAGAAAGCTACCCCTCCCCTGGACTTAGAGACCCTCCTAGTCGCAATGCATCTTACATATGATGCTGCCCCATCGTCTACCCTAAATATGAATTCGCTCTGTCCCGGGGGACCGGCGTCGCCCCCCCCCCCGCCATCCTTCTGCAAAACACAATATGCGCGCGCGCTCGAAAATCAAAAATCAGAAGTTGTCCCGGGACCTTTGCCAAAACACGGGGCGGCGTGCGCACGCGTGCGTCGTCGCGCGTGCATGCTGGACTCCTTCAACATCCCTGGGTTCGGAAAAATTGCGCACCGAGTGTGCAAACAACATTTTCAAACAAGGTTCCGCAACACATAATAAACCATGCGCGCGTGCTCTTGCGAATTCTTGAGACGCCCGTAGATTTTCCAAATTTCCAAAACATGCCACCAAACGGGCTTCGCGCGCGCATGTCAAAATCGTTCGAACGCCCTTGCGCGCGTACCGTCGCGAGAAGCCTCTACAACAAGTGGAGCGAAGTGCACGCGCGAGCGTCGTCGCGCGCGCACGCCGACATCCTTTGCAAACTCTTGGTTTCGGAAGGGTTTAGAAATCGAGCAATAAAGCATGCAAAACCACAAACTTTCAACGCAAGCATGCGCGCCTTCTTGCGAAATCTTGAGAGAACCATGCGTTTTTCAACATGTTCCGAACATGCTATCAAACGGGTTTCGCGCGCACGCACGTGGAAATCGTTCGGCCGCCCTTGCGCGCGCGCTGGGGTGGCACGATCTTTGGCAAATAATACCATGCAAGCGACTACCGCGCGTCTGCCGCGCGCACAATTCGAATCGCTTCCAAAACCTCCATCACCGACGCGAAGACGCCGTCATCGTCGTCGGCACGATCAGCATCGGCGCCGTCACGGGCTGCCCCGTCGCTGCTGTCAGCATCGTCACCAACATCGCTACGATCATAGCCCTGTCTACCGCAGTCGACGTTGCCATGATACCGCGCCCGCCCAAATCGCCGACTCGAACTGAAGTGCCCGCTTGGATGTGCCGAAAAGTCAGAGCCACCGCGTTCGAGTCGGGCGCGCCAAACTAGCTGGCCGCTGCGCGCGCGAGCATGCGCGGGCTAGCGCGGCCGCAGAGACGCACCAGCCAACACCAAGCACGCCTCGCAATCGTTTCCGCATGGGGTTTGCAAACCATGTTGCGGGTGGGAGGGTGGGATGTTTGCGCGAGCAGTGGGGTGGGCAACTTTGAGCGTTGGTGAGTTATCCTTTCTAAAACGAGAATAAATCTACCCCCCCGGAGTGAACGGTACCCCCTGGGGTACTGCGATTTCATACTAATTCTACTCAGCCGTCCATCCGAAATATGAACCCATACTATCCCAGCCAGGCCAGTATCACTCCCCCCCGCCATCCTCTGCAAAAAACTTCTATGCGCGCGCAATCGCGTATCAAAAGTCATAAGTTGCCAATAGTCCCGTGCAAAAAATTGAGACGAAGTGCGCGCGCGCCCGTCGTCGCGCGCGCATGCCGAAATCCTTCAAAAACCAGTGGTTTCGGAACGATTTCAACATGGAGTGCTCATTTGGACCCCCGAATTTATCCGGGATAACTGCGGTCTGGGGCAATTCCAAGTTTGGCCCAAGAGGCACGAACCCATAGTTACCGCTGATTGCCCCCAGCCCCGATGATTCGGGAGAGCTGGACGCCCGAACTATCCGGGATAACTGCGGTCCAGTGTGCCTCTGGTTTGGAAGCCGGAGGCGCGAACCTGTAGCTACCCCATACTGCCCCCAGCCCTGACGACTCGGAGCTCTGAAGATTCGCGATCAAGACCAACTCTTCCCGACACAACTATGCCATCTCCCCTCCGCCCTCCTGCTTCCCACCGCCTCCCCTTCCATGCCCAATCTCCCCGACTCGAGCCTGACCATGCACAGAGCCAGATCAGGGCGAGGTCAGACAACAGCAGCGCAAAATCGGTCCCTGGACCCTCTGGGCCCTGGGGTCCGAGCGCATCACTTGCCCGAGCTACGTCCAGCCGTGGCGACGAAGGCACCCCACCCGAAGGCCAATTACCGTGGTCTCAACTGGCCCTCCTCTGACACGCCCAACCTCCCCGTCTCCAGCGTGACCATGCACGGAGGCAGCTGTGATAAAAAAAGAAAAAACCATAACATAAACTTCTGGCGAACCGCGAGGATGTCTTGGATCTGCGCTGGACTCCTCTCCCTGGCGCGCGAAGCGCCGGGGCGGCCGAGCGCGGATCCACGAAATCCACTCCGAGCGTCAACAATTTATATTTACAGTAGGGGCCCGCCCACGAGAAACCTTCGGGAGCGTCACGCCTTCCACGGCAAAACCATCGAAACCCGGGTGCTCTTTGGCGTGGGCCTCCACTGCGTGGCGCTTCCTCTTCCTCGGTGCGACCGACCTCCGGCACCCGTCACGGCGCCAGAGGCCAGGGCCCCTCCGCGTGCGCCGGGAAGCTCGGGCGCGGCCTCACCGGCCCCTGGCAGACCATCCCCCGTCCGTGACGCCACCCTCGTCAGTCATGCTTCCCTCCAGCCGCACCCATCTCCGGGCCAGTCTCGCTCGGGGCCCCGTCCCAGGAGGCCCGCTCGCAGACTGTCGGGGCTCCGTGCCGCAGCTTCGCTGGCGCGCGCGGGGTGTGCCGCGCCACGCTGTTCGAAAGACCTCGTGCTGAGCAGGAGCCGCGCTGACCCGAGCCGGACTTCCCTCTCGCATAGGTGGCCCGTCCGTCCGCACACACACGTCCCTGGGGCGAGGCGAGGGGGACGTCACCGAAGAGGCTGGCCTGCGACTTTGTGGGCCCCGGAAATAGCAGGGCGGTTTTTCCACCGTTTCCAGAACAATATCCATTGAATATGGAAACGGCAAAAAACGGCGACCGGAAACAGCAACAAAAACGGCTCCAGGATCGGAGCTGGAGCCGGAACAGGTCAAGAAACGGCGACAGAACCGGTAAAAAAGCAGCGTTGGAACCGGCAAAACAACGGCAAAACGGAACCGGTAACAAAAACGGCCCTGTCGTGGCGAGGCGAGGGGGACGTCACCGAAGAGGCTGGCCTGCGAGGGGTCGCTTCGGCCGCCCCCGAGAATGAAGGGGCCCTGGGACACACCAATAAACACACACACAAATAAAAAGATTCCCCATATTTTCCTAGATGTTCTGGGTTCCTGTCTTCACCCCCAATTCCGACATTTCCCAATCTTTTCCTGGGGCTCAACGATTTGATTGTGTCTGTGTGTGTGTTTGTTCCCCTCCTGAGAGAGAGGGGCGCCGCCGCCGAGGCGCCCTGCAGGCGGGGGCGTCACCGCCGCGTGCGGCGCGGCGGGTCTGCGCCGCCGGCCCTGGCGGGCGCGGGGCGCCGCGCGGTGCGGCCAGGCGCGCGCGCGCGCGAGCGCTCCGAGCGGCTCGGCAGCGACGGCGGCGACGGCCTCGGCGCGGACGGCGGCCACGTCGGCGGCGGCCTCGACGACGACGGCGGCGGCGACGACGGCGGAGCCCTCGACGACGACGGCGGCGACGACGGCGGCGGTGGCGGCGGCACCCTCAACGGCGGCGGCGGCGGCCTCGACGACGAGGGCGGCGACGGCGGTTGCGGCGGCGACTCGCCGCTGGCCGTGCGTGCGCCGCAGGCAAGCTTCTTGTGCTCCAACGGGGCATCCAGCTGGTTTCAGGCAAAAGAGGTCTTTCGTAATGGGGTCGCAAAACATGCAATAATCCGTCCTGTGGCTCATGGCGCGTCTGGTGCGTGGCGACTCTCACGGACCAATGATGCAACGCCTTCTGCACGCATCCGGCACGATCCAACACGAACAATTGCAGGAACTATTGCGCACATGTTTGAGACCCCCTTTCCGGTGGGGAGCCCAGGGGAGAAGTGAAAGGGGCGGCCCCTCACAGAACGCTCAATAAGTCCCCCAGCATTCTGAGACGTCTCCTCAGCCTTCGCCAAAGACACAAAACACTTCTCAGAAGGCGCCAGGGCTTCTGCATGCTTCGATGACGTCCGAGCGATGCCAAGATTCAGAGTTGTGCCCAGAAGGCTCCGGGCCCTGGAAGATTCCTTGTCTGACGAGGGCGGCGGTGATTGCGGGCAAGACTGATCCACTGCGTCTTGGACTTTCTGGGACGGGGTGCCAAAAGGCCAAGGCGCGGTGGACATGGACAAACATCTAGCCTATCGGGACCAGATTGCTATCCATATCCACTGCGCCTCTTGCTCTTGGGAAAGGGAACACACATGGATACGACCCCTGCCCGCTGTGCTGCTCGTGGCCAGTCCACGACGGAGCTCCACCGGTCTCCAGACCCTGGGCTCCTTATCCAAGGGTTCCCTGTCCAATACCCTGGTAGTATACAAGGGTTCCCTGCCCAATGACCTGTCCATTTCCTTATCCAAGGGTTCCCTGTCCATATCCAAGGGTACCCTATCCAAGGGTTCCCTGTAGTATACGTGCTTATCACGAGCAGGTGAATATTGCACGAAGTGGTCCTCTATGCTGCCCAATGAAATAGTAATTCCCTGTCCAATGCCCTGGCCCTGGTGGCAGGCGCCGGCGCGCGGCGGAGCGCACTGCGCACCGATGCCGACGGAAGAAAAGAGATGGGGGAACGGCCGAGGGGGACGGTGGCCTGCGCCAGGGCGCTCGGACGGCGCCCGCGCGCGCTCGAAGGACGGCGGGGGCAGCGCCCGCCCAAACCGCCCGAAGCTGTTGGGCGCGGCCCACCAAAAGCGGCCTGCCAGCTTCGACGCGCGCCCGCGAGAGAGCGCGCCCGCTGCGATGCTGGCTCGCCACCGGGCGCGCTCGCCTGGAGGCGGCGGCCAATACTTGTGCGGGGCATCGTCAATCGCCGCAGGCAAGCCCGGCAGCAGCGCTGGCAGGTCACTGTGGCGGCAGGGCGGGCGGGCGAAAGACTCGCCCCCCCCACCGTGCCGCAGACACATCCGGCTGCCAGAACAGACCATCGAGGCGGCCGATGTCTTGCAGGCCTGGGCCAGGTTCGGCCCCCAGGGCCGTAGGGCACCGGCACCCTTGCGACAGACAGCCTATGCACCTCCACACACATGTGAGAAAGGGCCACGATGGGGGGCCACGATGGGGTGATCTTGACAGGGATAAAGATAAAGGGGTAGGGGTATCATGATAGGGATAGAGGGATAGGGATGGATGGGGCTTCAGATAGAGGCCTCCTAGATCGGGTCGGGGTAGATGGGGTCGGAGGATCGCGCCGCATTGCAGATGCATCGCCAATGATCGGCGATGCATCGGCGATGCATCGGCGACGTCGGCGATGCATCGGCGACGTCGACGTGAAGCAAATCGGGCCCCAGATCGAGCCGCATCGGCGATACATCGGCGATGCGGCACGATCCTCCGACCCCATCAACTCAGACCCTTCTAGGAGGCCTAGATACGACCACGGATGAAAGGCCAGGGTCTGGGAGGCCACGGGAGGCCGCGGGAGGCCCACGGGAGGGCCGCGGGAGGGCCACGGGAGGGCCACGGGAGGGCAACGGGAGGGCAACGGGAGGGCCCCGGGAGGGCCACGGGAGGCCACTGGAGGCCACGGGAGGCCATGGGAGGGCCGCGGGAGGCCGCGGGAGGGCCGCGGGAGGGCCACGGGAGGGCCACGGGAGGGCCACGGGAGGGCCACGGGAGTGCACGGGAGGCACCGTCGCCCGACCGATGCCTGATTCAGCATGTAGGCACCCACTGGCCCCTCAGAGGAGACCCGTGGAACACCTGCGGACGCAGGGGAGCCCAGAATCGGATCGATAAGTCGGATCAGCGGTCGAGAGGAATCGAATCGGCGGTAATCGGCGGTAATCGGCGGAAATTACTCGTGCGTTTTTCGTGTGTTGGTGTTGCACACCCTGAAAGTTCTACTGCTACCACTCCTACGCACACCACCTGAGGATGTGAGCGAGGTTGGTGTGTGTGTGTGTGCGTGTATGTCTGCGATCTGTCTTAGCAACCTGCTTGAGCCTGAGAGAAAGCATCACTGACAACGTTTGCAACAACATGTCTGACCATATCTAACTCAACGTCCATTTCTCGCCTGCTGTTAATAATCTCTACCAAAACACCCCGTGGAACAACAACTCCTTTTGACGGCGGCCGTATTCACTTGATGTGTGTTTTACGACAGTGTAAGCATGCTGACCTCGATCCCCCGGCGGTGCTCGCAATGGCACATTCGACGTGTGCATTTGCGCCGGAACTCTCTCGCAGTACCTGCGCCCGTCTAAGGAGGCAATTCGCTGTCCATCGCAATCCATGTCCCATGGCGCAACCGTCGTCGATGCGCAAGGATGGGAACCATCTTATGGACAACATTGCGCGCATGCGCCGTGCCATGGGGCTTCCCAACCACTACCAACCTCGTGCCTCGTTATGGGCCGCAAAAGGCCTTAGTCGTGAGAATTGTTGTGCAAATACGCGTGCGTGTGCACACGCATCCATGCGCACATTAAGAGGCCCCCTAAGCAAAAAGGGGGAGAGACAGAGAGAGAAAGAGAGAGAACAAAAGGGAAAGAGAGAGACAGAGAGAAAGAGGAACAAAAAGGAGAGAGATGAGACAAACATGTACGTATGTACAACTATGTATATCAGAGTGAGGGGCCAAACGGTCATTCACTGCCCCTGAGTGCGTGGCTGAAGTGGACTTCCGCGGTACGGATTGTTTTTGTTGCTGTTGCTGGTGCTGTGGCTGGCGTGCTCGCTTTTTTGTTTACATGGGAAAATGTTCCTGCTTAAACTGTGCCCGTGGCCCCCGCTTCACAACAACAACAACGGCTCCCGCCTGATACTTCCTTGCAGTTGATGTATTGAAGAATCGCGCTCTCGCTAGGGACGCGCTTTCGACACTCATGACTCGCGTTGTCGCGCGGGACGTCCACGCAATTGATTCAGGCGCCGCGCCTTCGACACTCATGAATCACGCTCTCGCTCTAGATTCCTCGCGAGATGTATTTTGGAATCGCGCTATCGCTCAAGGCTTCCTCGCGATTCATGCAGGACGCACGCTTCAGCAACCCGCCTGCTCGACCTGGGTGCGTGTGCTCGCCTTCCCGACCCGCCCATCAGTGCTACCCGCCCGATCTGCCCGTTTGGTTCTGCCACGTGCTTTCTGGTCCTAGCCCCCCTCCTGCTACTGTCTCTCGTGTTCCATCCTCCTCTCTCCACCTTCCCCCTTCCTTCCATCCGTCCTCTTTTCCTTGCAGGTAAGAGAGATGTGTATATATACATGTATATATATATATATATATATATATATATATATATATATAGACCCCGAAAAGGGCATGATCGAAGACGAAGAGGGCAATCATCGAGGGTTTGGGATATACGTGTTGTCGCTTTCTCGTGTGGGACTTCCTCTGAATTTATTCAGGCGTCGCGCCTCCAACCCTTAGGAATCACGTTGTCGCTCTGGCTACTCTCACGATTTACTTGAGCATCGCGCTATCGCTCGAGACTTCCTCGCGACTCATGTTCACGTTTCGGCAACCCGCCTGCTCGCCTGGGCCCGCCTCCCCGACCCGTCCATCAGGGTTTCCCCGCCCGATCTGCCCGTTTGGTTCTGCCACGTTCTTTCTGGTCCTAGCCCCCCTCCTGCTAATCTCTCTCGTGCTCCATCCGACTCCCTCCCCAATCCATCCGTCCTGTCTTTCCCTGTGTGAGCGGCTGCGCCAAAGACACGCGGCAGGCGGGGAAGATACACTCCCAAAGGGGCATGATCGAAGACGAAGAGGGTGGCATCGAGGGTTTAGGATATACGTGATGAGTGGCATGCGAGCAGGTAATAGCGAACAGTCTCAAAATGATTGTTGCTGATGTTCGTGTTGTTGTTGTTTTTGTCGTTGGTGGTGTTGTTGAAGTTCCATTTCTGAAAAAACATTGCTGGTCCCCCCTGCCCGGTTTACAGTGTATGTTTTTAATTGAAGTGCCCTTCCCGGGGCTCGCACCTTGTTTTTGTTCTATAGAAAATTGAATATTGAGCGTCAAACTGCGCCCCTGGCCCTCCGAGGTACAACAACAACGGCTCCCGCTGGTTACTTCGTCACCATGTATGAAAAAAACACTGCGCTCTCGCTCGGGACTTCCTCACGAGTCATGCAGGAATCGCGCTCTCGCGTGGGACTTCCTCGTATTGTATTCAGACCCCGCGCACTCGACACTTATGAATCACGCTCTCGCCGTGGATTCCCTCACGATGTATTTGGACACCGCGCTGTCGCTCGAGATTTCCTCGCGATTCATGCGGGAAGCACGCTTCAGCAACCCGCCTGCTCGACCTAGCCGCCTGGGCACGCTTTCCCGACCGCCCGCTAAGGTCTAGCCGCCCGATCTGTCCGTTTGGTTCTGCCACGTTTTTTCTGGTCCTAACCCCCCTCCTGCTACCCTTTTCTCGTGCTCCATCCTCCTTCCTCCAAGATGTCCTTTCCTTTCGTCCGTCCTCTCTTACCCTGTGTGAAAAGGGTTGCGCTAAATTCACGTGGCAGGCAGGAAAGATATACCACACAGGGATACGGTCAGAGACGAAGAGGGTCGGTATCGAAGGTTTTGGATAGACGTGTTAAAGTGGAACGCGAACAGATAAAAACGAACATGCTTAATCTGATTAGTGCTGTTGATCTTAATGGTGTGTTGATGTTGTTGGTGTTGTGGCTGTTGTTGTTGCTGTTGTTGTAAATGTTGTTGATGTGTTGTTGTTGTTGGTGGTGGTGTTGGCGTTGTTGTTGTGTTTGTGGTTGTGGGTGTTGTTGTTGTTGGTGGTGGTGGTGTGGTTAGTGTTGGTGTTATTGTTGATGTTGTTGTCGTCCCGCCCGCGACCCGGCCCGCCACCCACCCGCGACCCACCCGCGACCCACCCGCGAACCGCCCGCGAACCGCCCGCGACCCACCCACGACCCACCCCGCGACGCACCCGCGACCCACCCGCGACTAATCCACGAACCACCCCGCGACCCGCCAGCGACCCGCCCGCGACCCGCCCGCGATCAACCCGCGACCCAGCCGCGACCTACCTGCGACCCACGCGCGACCCACCCGCGGCCCACCCGCGACCCACTCACAACACACCAGCGACCCACCCTTCGACCCACCTGCGACTCGCCCGCGACCCACCCGCGGCCCACCCCGCGCGCGCCCCCTCACTCTGATCCGCAACTGCAGGGTGATACATATAAATGTGTGCAGGCATGTGTGCATCTGCACATACATAGAGCAGGCTACCACATACAAAAATGATGAAGAAGGAACACCAAATGGAAGCAAGGTTCAGACCAGGCACGGGCCTCGAGCTCCTCGGCGGGGGATCAGGCTCTCGCACGCGCCTCCTGTACTGGTCCCCAGGCGCGCGAGGGGTGGCCGGGGCGGAGGGGGCTGGCATCGAGAACTACTGGGGCAGGCCAGGGTGTGGGCGAAGGAACAGAAGGAGCTGGTGTGCAGTCGGAGTGCACGGAGGAGGCGGGAAGGGATGGAGGGGAGGCAGGGAGACAGCGGACGCAAGCCAAGAGGGGCACGAGGAGGGAGGAGACCAGAGAAATGCAGAAAGAGAAGTAGAGCAGCGAGGAGAAGAGACACGTGAGGATGTACAAGAGGGGAGGCATGAGGGGAAGGCAAGTACACATTGTGCCATGTTCAAAACGAGAACCTGACCGAATGTGGTTGGGAAAAAGATGTGCGATTCTTCTGCGTTGCAACTCCGAAGCCCGCGTCACGTATCCCAGTCAGCTGCCGTCAACATGTGTTAGCAGACGTGACTTTCACGTTTCTGGACGTGGGTGCCCCCATTGGGGTCGCTTCTGGGCGTCGTCCGGTCAGGCCCCCGTGCACGGGATCGAAAACAAAGCACTGGCGCGCAGGAGAGAACAACTGCAGCCGTGGGTCGACACAATCCGCGCATGTTTGGCAGGTGGGTCTGTCAGGTGAAACTGGCGTTGCACACCGTGCGGTTCACCTCCTTCTCAGACGGCCTCGCGCACAAGGCGACGCAGTGCATCTGAGAGTCCATATGGTCTGATTCACTCGTGTCGCCGTTGCTGTCCTCATCCTCCACTTCGCCCTTGCTCAGCTCGTAGCGTCATATCGGGACGGCAATGCTGCAACCCATTGTGCGCCCACGCGTCCCTCGAGATGCCTGGCTTTTGCGCGCGCGTGATCCGAGGCCATTTATTCGACTGCTTCCCTCCGCTTGCGCCGAGGATGAGGACAGGCCAGTCTTGGAGGGGGTCATCAGCGCTTCCCTGGCAGCAGCAGGGGGGCCCGAGGACAGGACGGGAACCTGACGCCATCCTGACAAGCGCCTCGATCCCGACTGCAGGTCCGGCCGCGAGCCAGCGGCGACGGGCGACGCTGGCGCTCATGCCTCCGACGTCTCCTCCTCCTCCTCCTCCTCCTCCTCCTCCCTGCTGCTCCTCCTCCTCCTCCCTGCTCCTGCTCCTCCACTCCTTTACTTACTCATATCTCCTCCCTGTCGCACCTCGAGGCCTGTCAAAAGGGCGGCCTGGCGTTTGGCAGGAGACTTCCTCACCACGTATGATGCTGAAGCTAAACAGCGTTAAGCAGTTTTAGAAGTAGAGGGCGGGCTGTTGTCAAAATGTGACTCTCGCCTGAGCGCAGCGCAAATCCGTTGTAAAAAAACAAGAGCTTCATGGATAGAGGGCGGGTCGTCTTTGAAATGTAGGGCTCGCCTTAGCGCCGCGCGCATTCGCGTTAACAGTGAGAAAGAGCGTCACGGATCGAGGGCAGCTCCTTTTCAAAATGTGGCTCTCGCCTCAGCGCCGCGCACGTAGGTTTTCAGAGCTTACAGCAGTTGCACGGGTTCTCATGGTTAACGTTTTAGAAATTGCGTTTTGGCATGATGGCGAATTGTCAGGGCGCAAGGAGTACGTTGTTTCATGGTGCTGAACTCCCCCCACGAACGAGACATCCTGGCACGACTCAGGATTGTCAAGACGCAGCAGCAATGGTGATCCGCAGCGTTGAAGCCCCGAGAATGGTACTTGGGGCACAGTTCAGGAATTCCTACGGTTTGTTCTCCAACGGGGCACTTCCTTCAGTGGAAATGAATCCTTGTAGGGGCCTACGAAAAGGAAAGCTTGGAGCAAGGGTGTATTGCAATATCGTTGGTGAGTCTTGGGATTGCACTTGTCCTCATCCTCCTCCTCCTCCTACTCCTCCTACCCATTCCTTCCTCCTCCCCCCCTTCCTCCTCCTGCTCCTCCCAAGCGCAACCACTCTTTCTCTCTCTCTCTCTCTCTCCCGAAGGCGGCACAAGGGAGCCTCATGACTCATTCCCCTGATCCTCTCCCCCCTCCCGTTCCAACGTCGCCTAATCCTCCTCGTGCCCTTCCTTCTCCTCCCCTTCCTCCTCCTCCTCCTGCTCCTGCTCCTGCGTTCCTTTACTTACTCATAACTCCTCCCTGTTGCACCCTGACGCCAGTCGGGAGGGCGGGCCAGGTGTTCCGCCTGAGACTTCCTTACCACTCATGGTCCTGAAGCTTGGAAGTTGGCAACAACTTCGCAGATGGAGGGCGGACCGCTTCCAAAATGTAGCTGCCGCCTTAGCGACACGCACATTCGCTCAAACAAACTGCAAGGGCTTCACGGATTGAGGGTGGGCCGTTTTCAAAGTTTGGCTCTCGTCTCAACGCCGCGCACACTCGTCTTAAACATTTGCACGAGCTGCACGGAAACTCATGGTGAACGTACCAGGAAAAATGTGCTGGAGCGATTCAAGCTTTAGGTCGCAACGGGAAGGTTGATTCGCGGTGCTGAAATATGGTTCCTGTTCTGCCATGATTCAAGATCGCCTATACGCAACAGTGGCGCTGAGGTCCCAGAAATCCTGTTTTGGCGCGCTGCAGGATATTCGCACGGTTGTCTCGCAAGGGGATCATCCCTCAGTGGGAATGAATCCTTGCATGGGCCTGTGAAGCGGGAGCTTGGAGGGAGGGTCTGTTCCAACATCGCTGATGAGTCTTAGGTTTACACTGGTCCTCCTCATCCTCCTGCTGCTGCTCCTCCTGCCCCCCTCTCCTTTCCCATCCTTTCCCGTTCCTGCTCCTCCCCTCCTGCGCTCGTCACCCCCCCCCCTCCTCCCCTCGTTCACCCGCCCGCCCCCCTTCTCGGGAAGACCCCAACGGTGCGGTGACCACATCGTAGGGTGAATCCATGCGGATTCAGGGACACCGCACGGTTTTGGGACCCCGGTCGTTCTCCGAGGACGCTCGGGTGACCGGGGCCTCCAGGCTCCCAAGACCGTGCAGTGACGGATCGCGCGGTGAGGTCTCTTGGGCTTTCGAGGTCACCTCGCGGTCCGTCACCACTCGGTTTGGGGACCCCCCCGCTTCTCCCCAACACTGCCCCCGGACGCCGAAACGAGGAAGCCGGGGACGAAGACATCGGCGCCGGCGACCACGACCTCGACGCCGCCGACGACAGTGGAGGGTCTGGCTGCGGGGGCCTGGCCGAGCAGGGGGGTGGAAGACTGAGGGGGGGGGGGAACGACCACCGCCAGCCTGAGGGGAGACGCCGGGGGGGGGGGGGGGGACTGGCTGAACGGGGGAGACGCTGCCCTGCAATCGGCGACGCGTCGCCGATGCACACGCCAGCGGACGGCAGACCAGCGACCCGGCCCCCGACAGCCGAAGCCGCAGGGCCACGCAGGGCGGGCCGCCGTGCGGGGGCCCACGGGCCCCGCCGGGCGAGGCAGGGGCGCGGGGGGCCGACGCTCAGCACCCGGACGCTGCCCGCGCAGCCCCGCCCCACAGTCGCTCAGCACCCGTCCCATGCTTCTCCGGGTGCCCAACCAGCGGCTGCGACGAGAAGCCTCCAGGACGACGACGACGACTACGGCGAGCACGACGACAAAGAGCACGATCACGACGACGAGCACGACGACGGCGACGACGAGCACGACAACGGCGACGACGACCACGACGACGACCACGACGACGACGACGAGCACGACGACGCCGCCGACGCCGGCGCCGATGACGACGACGAGCACGACGACGACAACGACGAAGACGACGAGCACGACGACGACGACGACCACGACGACGAAGACAACGGCGAGCACAACGACGATGACGACGACGACGAAAAGCACGACGACGACGACGACGGCGAGCACGACGACGACGATGACAACGACGAAAAGCACGACGACGACGACGAGCACGACGACGACGACGAGCAAGACAACGACGACGACGACGAGCACGACGACGACGACGACGACTATGAGCACGACGACGACGACGATCACGACGACGACGACGACGACGACTACGACGACGACGACCACGACGACGACGACGACGACGACGACGACGACGCCGACGACGACGACGAGCACGACGACGATAACGACGACACGACGACGACGACGACACGACGACGACGACGACGACGACAACGGCGAGAACGACGACGACGAGCACGAGGACGACAAGCACGACGATGACGACGACGGCGAGCATGACGACGACGATGGCAATGACGAGAGCACGACGACGACGACGACGAACGACGACGACGACAACAAGCACGACGACGACGAGCACAACGACGACGACGACGAGCACAACAACGACGACGACGACGAGCACGAAACGACGAGCACGACGACGACGACGAGCACGACGATGACGGCAAGCACGACCACGACGACGACGACGAGCACGACGACGACGACGACACCGACGACGAGCACGACGACGACGACGACAACGACGACATCGACGAACACCACGACGACGAGCATGAAGACGACGACGACGACGACGGCGGCGACGGCGACGATTACGAGCACGAGGACGATGAGCACGACGACGACGACGAGCTCGACGACGACGACGACGACAACGACGAGCATTGCGCCGACGACGACGACTACGACGCCGAGGCCGACGACGACGACGACTAGCACGTCGACGACGACGTTGACGACAAGCACAACGGCAACAATGACGACTCCGACGAGCAAAACGACGACGACGCCGCCGACGAAGGCGACGACGACAATGACGACAACCACGACGACAACGACAACGACGACGGTGAGAACGACGACGACGAGCACGACAACGACGACGACGACGACGACGACGACGACGACGACTAGCACGACGACGGCAAGCACGACAAAGACGACGAGCACGACGACGACAAGCACGACGACGACGACGGCGACGGTGACGACGACGAGACGACGACAACGACGACGACGACGAGCACGACGACGGGCACGACGACCACGACGACGACGACGACCGCGGCGAGCATAACGACGACGACGACGAGCACGACGACGACGACTACGACGACGAGGACGACGACGACTACGACCACGAGCACGACGACGACGACGAGCACGACGATGACGACGCCGACGACCACGACGACGAGCACGACAACGACGACGAGTACGACGAGTACGACGACGACGACGACGACGACGAGCACGACGACGACGACGACGACGACAACGATAACGACGACGACGACGACGACGACGACGACGACGGCGACGACGACGACGACGACGACGACGACGACGACGAGCACGACGACGACGACGACGATGACGACGAGCACGACAACGACGACAACGACGACCACGACGACGATGACGACGACGACGACGGCGACGACGACGACGACGACGCGCGCGACGACGACGACGCAGACGACGACGACGCTCCGACACCAGGTTCCCCCCCCTTGGGCTCCGATCGTCCGCGCCAGCGCCGCCGGCGCTGCCGCGGCGGGACGCGGCGGGGGGGGGCGCCGCCCTGCTGCTGCCTGGGCCGTCGGATCGGACTCGCGACCTGTCGATCTAACGACATCGATCCCTGTCTGTCGACATCTCCGTTCTATTGGCCTACGTCGGCGCGGATGTCCAGTGGTTGTCCCGCGGTTCTCCGGATAGTCGTCCCATTGGTAGTTTCCGGTGGCTGCCCCGATGGTTGCCCCGGTGGCTGTCCCGATGGTTGTCCCGATGGCTGTACCGATGGTTGTCCCGATGGTTGTCCCGATGGTTGTCCCGATGACTGTCCCGATGGCTGTCCCAAACTTTGTCCCGGTAATTGTCCCGATGGTTGTACCAATGGTTGTATGCTTGTCCCGACGGTTGGCCCATCGGTTGCCCCGATGGACCTCGGCAAACAGAAACCAGTCGGCGCCGTCGGCGCCTCCCGATCGTTCTTGCACTGCATCGAAAACATGCGCGGCCTATCCCGATGGTTGTCACGACAGGTAGCCAGTGAGATCGGCAGGTACATGACTCGATCGATGAATAGCGGAGTCGAGGAAATACAGAGAGTGAGGTCCATATTGAAATCTGAAGATCGTAAGATCCATTAATATAACAATCATTTAATTATGGGGCCGTCGTGTTGACACTGATGTCGATAGATGAGATCGTGGGGTCGATAGGTCGTGAGACCAATGGATAGACATGGAATTCGATCGTGAGGTCCATAGACATGTTCGATCTACCGACAAACCTCCGCCGCCGTGCCTTCAGCACGCAGTGTAGTGCCCCCTGGCTCGTGCAGTCTGAGGCATTGCAGGCGTGAATGGTCTCAAAGATTCTTGGGGGACCTGGACGACGAAAGTCCCGTGCTCTCCTTGGCGCGGCTGGGCGCTCTCGGGGTGTCCCGCGCAAGCACCAAGGACGGTGCCCCCGCCCAGGCAGGCCCCCAACCGGGCGAAGAGAGCCGTGAGAAGACCACAGGAGGGTCCAGGAGGCCTCCCGGGCGACCCCAAAGCTTCCCAAGTGACGCCCTACATGGCCCCGAAAAGGCCAAAGAAGCCTCCGACACGCCCAAATAATGGATTCGACCTTTCGACGCTCCTAGACGTCCCGAGAGGCTCCCAAGACCGACCCCTCAGATGCCCCAAAGAGGACCCCAAGACGGCCCAAGAAGGCGACAAGCTGGCCCAAGAGGCGCCCAAGACGGCCCAAGACGGCCCCGAGAGGGGCCCAAGGGGGGAGCACGAACCAAACATCCGAGCCCTCCGCCCCAAGAGGCGCCCAGGAGGCCCCAAGAGGCCCCCGAAAGGCCCCCAAAAGTCCCCCGCAGGCCCCCACGAGGCCCACAAGAGACCCGAAAGATGCCCACCAAACAGCCCCCCCGAGGCTTCAAAACTGCCACCAGGAGGGCCCCGAGAGGCCTCGACGAGATCTCAACGAACATCCAAGATGCCTCAGACCTACAAGCCCGAAGGCCATGGGATACTGATAGGAAGATCAGCAGGTCGATAGTTAGACCGACAGATGGTGAGACCGATAGAGGCTATTCGATGAAAGGAGACGAATGTATCAATGTTTGTCTGGTCGTTGGTTCCACCCCCCACCTCCGTATCGGCCTGGGCCTGCCTTATAGGTCTGTGTATGTATATGTATACACATGTCTGTATGTATACATCGTCCCCGCTGTAAAATGGCAATCAGACTCACTGTTGACTAGTCTCAGTATCCGTGTATCGAGAACGGATAGATTCCCAAAACACTGCCTGCACGTGATGGGCTGCTTTCTGTTAGAAGGAACTGGGCATGGAAGTCCCTGCTGGGCCTAGGCCACGGAGCAGAGTGGGTCAGTCGGGCGGCCGAACGACCCCGCGAGAGCCCCAAGAAGCCCCAGAAACTCACCAGACGCCCAAGGACAACCCAACGCAGACCCCCAAGAGGGGAGCGAAACACAGAAAACATACATGTCCAATGGTCATTGTACGATTCTGGGAATGCTCTGATCTTCACCTCCAGGCGTCAAAGACCGTCCAGGAGGCCAGAACATGTGTCGAAAACTACCCAAGAGAGCTACCGGGCAGTACAAGAAGCCCCAAGGCGGCCCAACAGAGCCCCAAGATGGTCCGAAGAGAGCCCCATAGCGGCCCCATATGGCCCCAAGGTGCCCACCGAAGCACACCAAATCGTGACCTATGGAGGCCGTGTTTGGACGCAGGGTGGCCCGAGGAAGCACCCAGAGGCCCCAGAAGGACCCCAGGAGGTTTCCAGAAGGCCCAGAGAAAGCCCTTGAAACATACGTGAGGACCCCAAGAGGCTCTCTAAGGAGCAGCCTCCGCAGAAAGTGCTGAGGACGGGGACGTATCCGCAGGGTAAGGCGAGGATGAGGAAGAGGAAGAGGAAGCGTGAGGGAAGGGCAATCCATAACATCATAATCTCTACGATGCCGAAAAAAACAAACAAGGGATGCTCCTGCAATGTGTTGTTTTATCTTCCTGCCCTTCTGCCTGCATACAAACAGTCGAGGACCAAGGTGCACAGCACGAAGCGTGAATGAAGCCTTGAATCCAAACACATATGTAGATAGCCCTGTAGACATATGCACATGTACAAACATAGATACGCAGCTATTTATGTATATATATATATATATATACTAGAACCATGGCGCGCGCTTCGCGCGCGATCAAGTTCAAGCTAGGCTTGGTGGGCGAACACATGGAATCTTATCCTTGTCGTTTCTTGCATCCAAGGACTCTCTTGGAGGCCCTGCGCAAGCCTCGGAATCGTATAGAAACGGAACTGCGACAACGCAAACATCATTTCTTTGTCGTTAGGGGTAATGATTTAGGGCCCTCGAAGGCTTCCTGGGTTCTTTTCTAGGGCCTTCATTGTGGTCTGTCTTGGAACGGTGGGATTTCCCTTTTTGTTCAAGTTGTAGTGCCTGGGCTGTGGGTTAGACGTTTTCTGCATGCAGGCCACAATCTGTTGGGCTGCCTCTCCGCGTCTTCGTGCAACAACTAAGCAGGGGGTGGGTTTGCAAAAAAAGGTAAGTCTAAACTGCTTCAACTCATGGGATCATGGGATCTCGAGTTCTACAAAGGTTTAAGGGGCAGCCAAAGAGGACACGAAGACGATCCAAGAGAGTGCCAAGACAGCGTCAGAGAGTGCAAGAGCATTCCCGAAACATTGTTGCATGTGACCCCGAAGTCTTAATGGGGCTCGAGGAAGAGGATGGGGAGTAGGAGTCCCAACCTGAAAAAAGGGAATCTCTGGAATTTCTTTTTTTCCACATTCCAGAGTCTTGGAGCGTTGGAAGCGGGAAAACGTGAGAAGGCGAAAAACGTCGCGACAACAACCACTTGAAAATCTATGTGTTTACCCTCTTCAGGCTCTCTCGGGACGGCTCTCGAAGCTCTCTTGGCCTCTTTGGGGGGCCTCGTCGGGGATTTGTTGGGAGACTCTCAGGAGTCTGGACGTGTTGGAGGCCTCTGGGGGATTCCAGAGTCCTCTCGGAGGTCTCTGGCGGCCTCCTGCTTCCGCTCTTGGGCTCATCTGGGGCCTGTTCTTGGATGCTCTGGAGCTGTCCGGGGCGCCTCTTCGGCAGTCTTGGGACCGTCTTAGCACGTCTTGGGGGCCTCTGGGGCGGTCTTGGGGGCCTCTCGGCCGTCTTGGAGCGTTGGAAGCATGGAATGGTGAGAAAGCCAAGAACCATTCGAAAAACATGAAATTAACGATGTTAGGTTCTCCGGGCGCTCTCGGGAGGTCTCTCGGAGCTCTCTTGAGGTCTCTTGGAGGCCTCCTGGGAGCCTGGAGAGCCGCCCGAACACTATCCTGGGTTGCCTGGGAGCGTCTTGGGCAATTCTTTACGTTCTGGGGGCTTCTTGAGGTCGTCTTGGGCTGTCTTTGGGCATTGTGTGGGGTCCCCGGGAGGCCGGGAAATCTGGTACAGGGAGCGTACAAGAGATGTTCTGGGAAGGTGTGGGACCCCCGGGAGGAGAGGGCGCGCATTTGTTGAATTTGAGCAAAAGAAAAAAAGGAATCTGTGAAATTCCTTCTTTATTTTTAAGTTCCTCGGTCTTGGAGCGTTGGATGCCGCGAAACGTGAGAAGGCTAACAAAAATCGACGAAAATCATTGGAAATCTATGTTTTTACCCTCTTCGGGCTCTCTCGTGACGGCTCTCGAAGCTCTCTTGGGCTGTTTGGGGGGCCTCGTCGGCGCTTTTGTGGGGGCCTCTCAGGGGTCCGGGATGTGTTGGAGTCCTCGAGAGATCTGGGGGGTCCCGGAATTCTCTCGGAGGTCTCTGGCAGCCTCTTGCTCCCGTTCTTGGGCTCATCTTGGGCCTGTTCTGGGGTGGTCTGAAACTGTCCGGGGCGCGTCTTCGGCAATCTTGGGACCGTCTTGGCCCGTCTTGGGACCGTCTTGGGGGCCTCTGGAACAATCTTGGGGGCCTCTTCGGCCGTCTTGTAGCCTTGGAAGCATGGAATGGTGAGAAAGCCAAGAACCAAAAGCACAAAACAAAAAAAGAACAATGAAACTTAACGACTTTAGGTTCTCCAGGCGCTATCCAGTGGCCTCTCGGAGCTCTCTTGAGGTCTCTTGGAGTCCTCCTGGGAGACCGGAGAGCCGCCCGAAAGCTATCCTGGGTTGCCTGGGAGCGTCTTGGGCAATTCTTTTACGTTCTGGGGGCTTCCTGGGTTCGTCCTGTGCTGTCTTTGGGCATTGATGGGGGCTCCGCGGGAGGCCGGGAAGCGCGGTACTGGGAGCGTGCAGAAGACGTGAGCGAGGTGGAGGACGCCCCGGGAGGGGGCCCGGCGTATGTGTTTATATTGTATATACCTATGTATATGAGTGTACGAGTACATTGCATGTGTAAGTCTGTACCACTATCTATAATTAGTGCTCCACATCTCCATCCAGACGGGGCAAGCACGGGAACACCGCGAGGCAATCATGGGCAACCACGTGACAACCACGGGGAAACGCTGGACGCAGATGCACAAACTTGAAACAAACCCGTCGCAACACACAGACCAACCACGGGATAAGCACGGGACATCCATGGACAATTACGGGGCACCGACAAGACAACTGTGGGACAACGACATGACGACGATCCAACTATCGATCGCTTCCGCTATCAACATACCCGGTATCACTGTGAAATAGAACAACCGATCTCACGACCCATCGACACATCCGTCTCACATTGTATCAATCGATCTCCCTGCCAATCCAAAGATCGGACCAACGATTTACTGGTCTCACTAATCATTGAGGTCGATATGTTTCGATCGATCTCACGATCTATCTGTCCACATAACCACGGGACGACCACGGGACAACCACCGAACAACCACTGGAAAACCACGGCACAACCACGGCACAAGAGAAGGAACAACCACGGACAACCAACGGATAACGACGGGACAAACACGGGACAACGACGGGACCAGCACAAGATAACCACGGGAAAACCGCAAGACAACGACGGGGCACCACGGAACAACCGCGAGACAACCACAGGACAATCGAAGGATAACCCCTTGCACGCCACGGGACAAGGAGGAGGAGGAGGAGGAGGAGGAGGAGGAAAGTGAGAAAGAAGAGGAGGATGAGTGACTGGCTCTTGGGGGGACCAGCTCAGGGGGAAGTGGCTCAGAGGGGAGAACATCGAGCCTGAAACGGCGGTACATCGCCGATAGATCGGCCTTAGGCCCCCGATCGCGAATCCGCACGCTCCTGGCCGAAGAGGGCGATCGGGCCCCTGTAGGCATGCAAAGGGGCGATTGGGGGTCGATGCATCCCCACCTGAGCCCATCCCCTGCCATGGCCTCCGGCGGCCGTCCGGGACGACCCGCGGCGGGACGCACCCCGGAGCTGGAAGAGACACCGCCGGGAGCGGACGACAATTTCCATCATTCCCCCCCATATCGTTGCCGATCACGGCGCGGTTGGGGGGGCGATGCGTCCCCCCCTGAGCCCATCCCCCCCCCAACTTTAGGTCGGGCACGTCCCCCTACAGGCGGATCTTGGACGAAACAAACACACACCCCAAACATACTCAAAAAACAAGTTTAAAACATAGTCCAAAACTCGTCTCCTGACTGTTTGTTATTTTTAAATACTCCAAATCTCATAATAAGGGGGGGGTCAAAAAAGTGTTTGACGGCCAGTCTGGGACCCCCCCCAAGACCGGTGCAACCGCGCCAAAATCCGGACCCCCCCAGAAGCATCGTTTGACTTTTCGATCTGGACCCCCCCAATGAGGAGCGTCTGGGCATGCATTTTGGGACCCCCCCGAGAAAACGGCGACGACGACGCCGGTGACGACGACGCTGACAACGGCTACGACTACAACGCCGATGACGACCGCGACGACGATGCCGACGAGGCACAGTCCCGACTTCACCCTAACTTTGCCCCCGAGGGGTGCCTCCGCCAGCTGCCGCGCGGCGCGGCGGCGGGGTGCGCGAGCGGCCCGGCGGCGGGCCGCCGGCGCGCGCGGCGCGGCCGCCGCCGCCGCCTCGGCGAGGGCTCCCCCAGGCAGAACACTTGGATTCCCCCTCGCTCGCTCGAAGTTCCTCGCTCGCTCGAAGTTCCTCGCTCGCTCGAAGCTCCCCCAGTGTGCTTTTGTTTCCTCGCTCGCTCGAAGTTCCGACGCTCTCGGACGGTCCGAGGGGCCCCCCTGAAAACCCCCCCAAGGCGGCACGAGAGGCCCCCCAACGCTTGAGCAGGGACCGACCGTCCCGGCATTCCTATAGTCATACCACGAAAAAGTTTTTAGAACCCACAAATGTTCTAAGAACGAGAGCAACGTTCTTAGAACATAAACCCAACGAGTTAAAACAAAACAGACTCCGCCAGAAATGTTCTAAGAACATTTCGTGGGAACCGCAAGCGGTTCTTAGAACATTGTCTGGTATGGGGCTATAGGCGAGCCGGGACGCTTCGCCACTGCTTGGAAGGCCGCCGCGCGCAGGACCAGGAGGGAGGGCCCCGAGGCGGCCCCGGGAGCGCCCGAGACGGCCCCCAGGAGGGCCCAATTGGAGGGCCCCCAAGAGGGGCCCCGGAGGAGGCCGGGGGCGTCCGAGAGGCAGGCGCCCCGGAGCGGGGGGCGCAAATCATGGCCGGCGGCACGGGCGCGGCCCCGGGGGGGGACCGAGGACGTCTCGAAAGAAGGGGAGGCGCCACGGGCTCTGGGAAGACGTCCCCAGACGTGCGACGTCCCGATGTCTTCGGGACGGCGTCCCTGGAAGTCCCGACCCGTTCCCCAGGACCGGCGTTTCGTCCCGGGTCTTATGTTGCTCCCATCGTACTTAAGGACCACGTCCCAGAAATAATTTCGAGCACCCAGACAAGTGTCGACAGAGTGTCGAAACAGTGTCAAAACAGTGTCGGGCGAGTGTCTCCCAGGGCCCGATCGTGAAAACCCTCGAACTTCGGTATTTTGTTTGCTGGTGCTCGAAATTCTTTCTGGCGATCAAGAAGTAGGTTGGAACATCATAACCCGAGTCGTTGATTGGCGGCCCTGTGGCCCGGCGCGGGCCCCCCCGGGGCCGAAAGCAGCGAGCACCTCCCGTCCTGGCTTTTGTGGAACGACGCGAGCATCTGTGGGTCATGGCCCCCGCCATGATGTCCCCCCCCCACGTCGTCACTCCCCTCGTGGCCGCCCCCAAGGGGGAGGGGCACAGACCTAACATCTCCTAGGCTCCCAGGGGAAAGAAGCGCCGGGCGGGGCACGAAGGAGCCCCCCCGGCCACGGCGAGCCTCGACCACGGTCCTCGGCCTGCCCACAGAGAGCGACTCATGGGTAAGCGCGGCCTATGATGCCTCATCCTCCTCCTCCTCCTCCTCCTCCTCCTCCTCCTCCTCCACCCTCCTTCCGCCTCCTCCTCCTCCTTCCGCCTCCCTCCTTCCTCCTCCCTCCTCCTCCTCCCTCCTCCCTCCTCCCTCCTCCTCTCTCCTCGTCCCTCCTCCTCCTCCTACTCCATCCTTCTCCTCCCTCCTCCACCTCCTCCCTCGTCCGCTTCCTCCTCCTCCTCCTCCTCCTCCTCCTCCTCCTCCTCCTCCTCCTCCTCTCTCCTCCTCCTCCTCCTCCTCCTCCTCCTCCTCCTCCTCCTCCTCCTCCTCCTCCTCATGCTGCTACTGCTCCTGCTACTGCTCCTCTTCCTCCTCCTCCTCCTCCTCCTCCTCCTCCTGCAGGCAGCGGGGGGACCAAACTTTTTGCGTCGGCGGCTAGGCAGGGGTCGTCTGCGCTGGCGGAAGAAGCCAACTGAGCGGGGGCACCGTTGAAGCGAGTTGGCCATCATGCAAGATGAGGGGAGGAGGGACGAGCGGGCGGCCGCGGGGCGGGGGCGGAGGGACCAAGCACGAGCGCGCAAGAGGCTACTACCACATAGCGTTCGGCTTTCGGGGGAACCCACTGGGCCCGCACCAAAAGGTGAGAATGTCCTTTGGTGCGCGTCCTCTGGGCGGCCGCGGGGGGACGGGCGCGCAAGACGCTACTGCCGCATCGCGTTCGGCTTCGGGGGACCCCAGTGGGCCCGCACCAGAGGCAAAGGTCATTCGTACGTGCAGTCGGGAGCAAACCCCCCCGACCATTCTCTGAGCCGAGGACCGGCCCCGAAGGCGGCGGCACCCCGGGTGGAGTGTGCCAGCGGGCTATCGTGGCCGAGGCGCCGCAGAGTGCCGGCAGCACAGGGACGCGACGGGGGCAGCGGTGCCCCACCCCTTGCCGTCCCTCGGACGCTCGTTCCCCGTGCACGTGTTTTGCTTCGTGCGTTTTTCTTCGTTGCCGCAAAATGATCCAAGACCCAAACATGCGACGTCCTGATTGTTTCAATGCGGGGTTCCTGGAAGTCCCGACCCTTTCCCGGGACCGGCTCGTCGCCCTGAGCTGTTGTTTGCTGGTCCCAAAGCCCGGCGAGGGCCCCCCGAGGCCGAAAATGGCCACAAACCTCCCGTTCTGATTTTTTCAAGACGCGAGCAGGTCTGGGGAGGCACCCCGAGGGGTCCTCGCAGAGGAATGCACACACGTCCGAGCGATGCCGCGACGCTTCCCCGCCCTGCCCTGCCCACGCAGCGTGCGGGCGCCGCGCCACGCCCGGTGCAGAACCCCTTGCTCCGCGGCCGCCCGACTCTCGCCTCTCTCTCTTTCTCCTCCCCCTCATCCTCCTCCTCTTCTTCTTCTTCTTCTTATTGTTATTCTTCATATTATGATTTGTGCTTTTGTTATTGGTATTGCAATTCATATTGCTATTGTTATGCTTATTCGTATTATTCTTCTTAGTAGTGTAAGTAGTATTAGTATTAGTTGTCTTATTATTATCATCATTGTTATGATTATTATTATTATTCCTCCTCCTCCTCCGCCCTCCTGCTCCTCCTCCTCCTCTTCCTCCTCCTCCTCCTCCTCCTCCTCCTCTTCCTCCTCCAACTCAGCCCTCCTCCCTCCTCCCTCCTCCTCCCTCTCCTCCTCCCTCCTCCCTCCTCCTCCCCCTCCTCCCTTCTCCTCCTCCTCCTCCTCCTCCTCCTCCTCCTCCACCCTCCTCCTCCTCCTCCTCCTCCTCCTCCTCCTCTCCTCCTCCTCCTCCTCCTCCCCTTCCTCCTCCGTCTTTCCTCCTCCTCCTCCTCCTCCTCCTCTTCCTCCTCCTCCCTCCCTCCTCCCTCCCCTCCTCCCTCCTCCTCCTCCCTCCTCCTCCTCCTCCTCCTCCTCCTCCTCCTGCTCCTCCTGCTCCTCCTGCTCCAACTGCTCCTCCTCTCCTCCTCCTCCTCCTCCCTCCTCCTCCTCTCCTCCTCCCTCCTCCCTCCTCCCTCCTCATCCCTCCTCCTCCTCCTCCTCCTCCTCCTCCTCCTCCCTCCTCCTCCTCCCTCCTCCTCCTCCGCCTCCTCCTCCTCCGCCTCCTCCTCCTCCTCCTCCTCCTCCTCCTCCTCCTTCTCCTCCTCCTCCTCCTCCTCCTCCTCCTCCTCCTCCGTCTCTCGCCCCTCGCCTCCCTGGCGCGGGCGCGCAAGGAAACGCAAGACCCGTCCAGGCCTGCCCGCGGGGAGCGCTCGCCCGCGCCGCTCCAAAAACGGTGCGCTCGGGCGCTGCTTGATGGAAGGGCGGTTTAACGGGGGGCTTGTAGAAGGAGAAACAACGTCATAAACACAAACTGTTGGCGCTCCGCGCGGATTTCTTGGATCCGCGCTGGACCCTCCCCCCCTCCCTGGCGTGCGGAGCGCGCCAGTGGCGGCGCAGGAGGCGCCGCCAGGGGGCCCCAGCGCCGATCCGAGAAATCCGCGAGGAACTCCGAGTTTTCATGTTCATGTCATTGTTCGTTCCCCTAGCAACGGGGGGCTGAAGGAAGGTGCACCGTTCGTGCGCCTTCGGGGTCCCAGTCGAGAAGCATTTTGTTCAACATGGACGACCTCGAACAACGTCCACGTCAGGGACGGGTCGCTGAGGTGCGCCAGCCGTTCAAAGAGTGATCAGGCCGAGGATGCTAGCGGCTGTCATGGACGAGGCGCTGCAGAGCGCTGGCGGCAGAGGGATACAACGAGGGCAGCCAGGGACCCGCGTCATCTCCTGGAGTCGTTGTCCTCCGGCACAAAGGGCGAACAGCCCCGAGGAGACCGAACACGGCGAACAACCTCAGGACACCGACACGTTTCCCTCTGGAGCCGCTTGGCCCATGGCGATCCAGGCTCCTGGCAGGAAGCTGCAATCACAGGTGGCCAGCGTTCCGAGCACGCGCGGCCGCATCGCTTCATGGATGCGCGGAAGGAGGGCGCGCCCAGACTCGCTACCTACCAATCCACCACAACCCAACCCGATGTCACCGCTGGGCTCGTCGATGTTCGGTAGGGGGGCGTTTGAGGACATTGGAGGAAGCACGACGGAACGCGTACGCCCCCAAACCCTACATTTTGGCTGGTCCAGGGCCTTCGGTTTGGGCGGGGATGGTTTGGGACCTCATGACGGGCACCCAAGGGCAAAGGTGCTGGGAGAGCTAGCGTTAGGTCGGGCCCGGCCCCCCTACAGGCGGCTGTTGGGGCAAAACATAATACATATTCAAACACTGCCCCGGAATGGTCAACAAATGCACAAACAATCGTCCACCCCCCAAATGTTTTTTGTTTTGATAATATATATGTATACATATGTATATATATATATAAATATGTGTGCGTATATATATATATACATATATATACATATATATATATATATATACATATATATCTATACATATATATATGTGTGTATGTGTATATATATATGTGTATATATCTATACATATACACAAATATAGATATATGAATATTCCTCCTGTAGAGGGACACGCCCGATGAAGAAAACCAGCGGCCACGCGTGCATACCGTTCTCGCGAGGCGCCGGGCACGCCGCGCCTGCTCCGCCCAAAGACCTCGCGCCCTCCCCGCGCGGCCGCGCGCGCCGCGGCCGCCGCGCCCCCCACCCCGCGGGGGGCGACGCGCGCAGCTCCGGCCGCGCGGAGCGAGGGGCACCGTGGCCCCGGCGCCCCCCGCGGGTGATCCATAGGACCGGGGATTCCCACGCGGGCACGAGCAACTCTCGCGGATCTCCGAGCCGGGGCAGGGGCAGAAGCAGCGCAGCAGCGGAGCAGGAGAGATACGGGTTCTGTGCGACCCCCAGCGGCCATGGAGGATGCATCTGGCGCCGCGACCGTTCCTGACAGTTTCGGAGCGCTCTGAAAGCCCTCTAGAACGCTCTAGAACGAGTTGACCCGATCCCGGGTCCGTCCGATGCGCGAGCTCGCGAATCCGCGCTCCAAGGAGACTCTCGAGCGACAAATCCGCACCTCGAGGATGCCCAACGAGAGGGCGGACGAGCGATCAAGACGTGGCAGCAGGTCGTGGAAGGCAACCGAAGCATCCGCCGCTCTCCGAGGGCCTCCCGACCGCAGACATCCGACGGACTCATTCTTCAATCCGCGGGCCCCCAGGGTCTCGATATTCCTCTGTGTAGGAACCAATATTGATGGCCACGAGGCCCGAGAAGCGGTCGGGCGGGGCTCGGACGAGGATCAATCCGTTCCGGAGCGTTTCAGAACGCTCTCAGAGCGTTCCAGCACGCTCTGAGAAGGTCGCGACGCCCGAAACATTCTCCAGAGCCGCTGGAGCTCAGAGATTGCCGAATCAACCTCAACCGATTACATCCTCGTCCTGGCTACGTCTGAGGCGTCTCACAAGGTCAAGCAAGCCATGCCAAAAAAGACCAGGACGGGGGCCTCGTTGGCGCGGGGAGGCACCTGGTTGTAGATGTCGTCCAGCTCGCTGCTGCTGCGGTGAGTGATGTCGGCGCAGCTGCATCTGTCGTGTTACGCGTGCCGCAGATCGGGCACCCCTTCTGTGCGCCATCTCGAGCCGCAGTTCCTGCCCACCGCTCTCCGGTCGGTCGGGGTCGGCGCAGTGGCGTCGTCGAAGGGGCCTGGGCGGCCGCCAGCGGCGCGTAGCTCGTCCACTCCGTCCTGGATGTCCCGTAACTGCGTCAATATCATGCTCGTGTCGACGTGACCCGTGAACATGTCTCTCGCGATGTCCTGAACGACGCGAGCGGTCTGCAGCCGTCCCGTCCGAGCTTCATCTGTTAGAAACGATGCGGGGTCCTGGTGGCTGGGCTGGTAGATGGAGAGTACGGTGCTCCTGTGCGATTCCGTGTCGTTGTTGTACTTGTCCTGGCATCGCACCATTTGGATCCTCTTTGGCGGGGTGACGTCGATTACCTCGTTGGCCATCTCTGGCGGTTGCCCCGGTGGCAACGCCAGCCTCAGCTCGTCGCCCTCACCCTTGATGGGAGGCACCCTGTTGATGACGAGGTCGCCCGTGATATGTTTGTGTGCCTGACGGCCTCCTTGTCGTCGTTGGTCAGGTGTTTCTCTCATGGCGATCGGAGCTTCCAGTCCTCGGAGAACTCACGCCATGTCTCACGCGCCGGAGGGCTGTGGTACAGTCGGGGCCTTGACCTAAGGAACCCTAAATAAGGAACGAGGCCCCTTTTTTCCATAAGTTAACCTTCGATTTCCTGTCGAAAACATAAGGAAAGCCTGAGACAAGCTGTGAAACACTTAAGGAACGCGGAGCCCCTACCCAACGAAAAGGGCTCCTTGTTCAGGGCCCCGACTGTAGCACGCTCGAACGGCGTCGTCGTCGGTGTAGGCTCTCCAAGCACATGCTAGCTTCATGGCGGGCGACGGCGGCGCTGGCAGTCCGTCGCCCAGGCTCGGCGGCTCCGACTTCTGCGCCGATGAATCGTCCATGGGGGCGGGGGAAGGGCTGGCCATCGCTTGGACGTCCATTTCCTGTGTTTTTTTTGGTTTCGTGCGTGGCTTTTTCGCCGAATGATCAAGGATGTTCCTCGATGGCCCTCGCCGAAGGAAAAAAAACGCACACGTCCGAGCGATGCCAAGAGGGGGCGCAAGCGTAGGGGGTGATCCTCGGGGTCATGCCGATCCGCTGCTGGGCGGCCACTGGGCGCGTCGTCCTCTGTGGCGCGCTCGTTGGGGCCGGTCTGGCGACGGGCACGCTGACGGTGATCGCAGTCCGCTGGCTGTGGCGGAGTGCCTGGGCCTTTCGTTCCTCGGGCTGCGAAGGCGGGTGGCCTCCGCTCGGTAGGGCCAATAGATCTCCATACGGGGCACAGGCTGTACAAACCAAGCATCAGGGCGAACTCGGCCAGGTTGGCCTCCTCGTCGCACGCGAGGTCCATGAGCTGGCTCATAGGAGTGTCGCAGCTCGTGGAGTTTCGTGTCCGCCTCAGTCTTGTGCTCGTCGGTGGGTATGTTGTAGTTGGTCATCTTGATCTCGAATATTGCCATAGATCCTGACCTTGGCAGGTGTTTGCCACGGGGCCGCGTGATTCATCTGTCTCGCAATGGGAGCGGGTTCCCTAGGCCGTCTGCTCTCCATGTCTATGTTGCCCGTGCTGTCGATGATCCAGGTCGCGGTGAAATTGCCGACGTCGTCTCTTGCGTCGTTTGCCACGTCCTTGCATCGTGTGACTGGTCTTGTACGTTATAGTTTTCCTCGTGCAGCTGGCCACGTAGGTGGGTTGCCCGCGCCCGATTCCGCCGTCATTTCTATTGGCTGCCCTGGTCCCAACGGTAGTATGTAGGATGCGCTATAGCGGTCCAAACTATTGATCTCGTAGTGGCTGCATTGGCTGAGCGGCACCTGGTCTGTGGCGTGATGTGGTGGACTGCGTCTGGGATTATGCATAGCCTTGGTGCCCATGGTTTCTACGACGTCCTTCGGGTAGATGCGGACGGTTCTGGCCGCTGAGGGTGTCAACAGGTTGTAGTCCGGCTCTGTGCCCAGATGTACAACGTCAACGCGAGGTGTTTCATCACGTTCGTTGTTGCTGCTGTGAACTGTTTGGCGCTCCTCTGCCTCGCCGGCTCTGCACTTGGTGGCCTGACTGATGTATGATATGTGGAGATGCTTGAGGTTGGTTCGCTCCTTCCCGTAGAGGCCCTTGAATGGATTGGCGGGTACCAACATGGGTGAAACCTGCTTAGCAAACTGCCTTGCCCTGCCCCATGATATGGTGATCGGGGGCTGCGTCCTGCCGTGTCCTTTGTGTTTGGTCTGTCCGTTTGTGGCGTCATTCTCGTCCTTGTACTTGATGACGCTCTGGTAGTGGGGCACCAGTGTTTGGGGTTTCAGCCAGTGCCAATCTGAGAGCATGCAATTGCCTGACATGCTGCTGCTCCTACTCCTCCGCCTCCTCCTCCTCCTCTTCCTCCTCCTCCTCCTCCTCGTCTTCCTCATCCTCGCCGTCTGTCGTGGTCGTTGTCGTCCTCATCGTCCTCATCGTCCTCCTCCTCCTCCTCCTCCTCCTCCTCCTCCTCCTCCTCCTCCTCCTCCTCCTATCTCCTCCTCGACCTCCTCCTCCCCCACTCTCCCTCCAATTCCTCCTCACTCTCTTCCTCTTCCTCCTCCTCATCCTCTTTCTCATCCCCCTTCCTCCTCCTCTCCTCCTCCTCCTGCTCCTCCTCCTCCTCCTCCTCCTCCTCCTCCTCCCTGGCCAGCTGCAGCAGAGACGCGACCCTACCCATCAGTCGGGATGCGGGCTAAGTTCACTCGCACCCCCGTTTACCGCAAATAGCGCTCGGCTCCCCAAGGGCCGACTCTCCATTGCTTCCGAGGGCCTCCCGAGGGATTCCGACGGCTCCGATAATCATTCAACAAAAAACCCTCCCAGAGCGGCCTGCGGAGGGCCTTTCGAGGGCCCCTCGAGGTGCCTTCGAGGGCGCCGCGACGGCTCCCCGACGGCTCCGAGGCCCCCTTTCGAAGGCCCCCGAGGCTCTCCGAAGCGAGCGCGCGCGCGCGCGCGCGTTCGGAGAGAGCCGCCCCCCCCGTGGGGCGCCGGTGGGGCCGCCTCCTCCCCGCGGGGGCGGGCTGCGGTCGCCGCCGCGCGTCGCCGGCGGGGTCCTCTGGCGCTTGCCGTCGCTCGGACGTCCATATTTCCCGTGTCTTGTGCGGCTTCGTGCGTGTTTTTTTTCCTCGATGGTCCAGGATTGCCAGCCTGGAACATATCCCTATCCCTATGCTGGGCATCTCTTCATCACGATGCCAATCTTAGGGATTCCCTTGTTTGTTGAGGGCGCATCCCTAAGATTGTCATCGCTTTTCGGCATGCCAGTCTTAGGGGTAGGGATATGTTCGAGGCTGGTAACAGGATGGTCCTCGATGGTCCTCGCCGGGAGAAAAAATGCACACGTCCGAGCGATGCCAAGGGGGGTCGGAGGATCACGGGCGCCGAGCGTCTCCGCACCTGCGCCCTCCGAGCTCCGGGGCGGGATCCCGCGGACACGCGGTCGCGCGGGAGCGCGCCGCGCGGCGCACCCGCGAAGAGATGCTCCGTGCCCGCGGGAGCGCGGCCCAGGGGCGCGGCCCGCGAGGCCGCGGACAGGGATGTGCTGAGCGTCGCGAGGGGAAGGCGGGGGGGGGGGGGGCGAAGGAGCGCACATGACAGCGGAAGGTGCGACCGAATGGAAGGGAGAAAAAGCATGCGGTCCAGAAGGGTCGAAGGCGCGACCACACGCTCGAAGAGGAACCCTCGGGCTCGTCATCCGGGAGGAGGGGGTCACCCGAGCCGCGACGGGCCAACAACCCAGGCAGCCAGGGAAACAACTTCTGCTCAGGAGAGGGGGGCGTAGAGGGGGGAAGGGGAGGGGGCGAGGTAGTAATCAGGAGGAGGACGAGGGGGAACTGGGGGAAACGAGGGAGGTGATCCGAGGAGAAAGGGGAGGAGAGGGGAAGACTGGGGAAATGATGTCCCGCAGTGCTCATAAGTATTGTTGGGGCTCATCCCGCCAGAGCCCCGAGGGGGAAAATGATGGCGATAATTGCAGCAGAGGAGGAGGGGGATGGCGGGACAGTAATCAGAGGAGGGAGCGAGGGGGGGTGGAAGGGAGAAGGGGGGGGGATAACGACTGGACAGGAGGAGAAGAGGAGGGGGGAGCAGGTGGCAATCAGGGGAAAGGGACGACACAGAGGGCGTGGAAAGGGGGGGGGAGGTAGAGGGGAGGAAGGAGGACGGGAAGGGGCGGGACAATCCGAGAGCTACGATGCTACATGGCACAATTGCGCTATGGCCGCACACCTTTCTGAAGGATTCTGCAGCAACGCATGCACTGCGTCTGGTTGCTGCCTGCCACAGAGAAACAGATCACGCCTCAGCGTGCAAACATTATGTCCACTGCAGACGAAGACTGCCCATCGGCCGCAACGGACACACCAAACGAATGGTATGAGAACGTGGAAGAGGTACATGAAACACATCTGGTCTGAGCGAGACATGTTCAAAAAACATCTCGCGCAAACCACAAAAGGTTATTATCACACGATTTGGTGGGCCCATCGGCAGGTCAGAAAGCTTCGCCATTGCTTTCTGTATCGAGGCAACAATCCTGGCAAGGCCCATCACATGGGCCCAAGAAGGCTGCACACACATACTCACACGCACACATGCGCACATGTACACTGCGTGCTCTTTCGAACCCATACTCACGTGCACCGAAGAGGGGGGCCAGTCAGAGATGGAACTTAGCGCATCATGGCCTGATGTATGTGTGCAAACGGGGGAGGGGGCAGGAGACGAGTTGGAAGATGGTGATGGTGCTGATGCTGCCGATGATGATGATGATGATGATGATGATGATGATGATGATGACGACGATGCTGATGACGCCGATGATGAAGCACCCCCCAGTGCTTGTTTTCAGGGAGCAGGAACGCTCAGCTGGGAAACATTTTTCTTCTCACGACTGATGCGAAGAACTCACATGCAAAGGTCCACGGGACTTGTTCGTCCTGGGAGCGATTAGTGTTGAATCGAGTCAACAACCCTTGCTGGTCCCACATGTTCACTTTGCCACCAACTGCTCGCAACGTAACTTTACACTGATCAACTTTCGGCCATGACATCTGGGAGATCTTACGGCTCTTGCCGCAAACTATGATATTTTGGCGCCTAGAGGCATCCCACATGGAGTCCGAGTGGACGAGGTCGGAAGAATGCGCCGCATCGCTGATGCATCGCCATGCATCAACGACATCGACGGTGCATCGGCGACGCTATCAAGAGAAACTCGGGCTCTACATCGAGCCGCATCGGCGATGCACCGGCGATGCGGCGCGATCCTCCGACTCCATCCATAGACAAGCGCGTTCCGCTTCTCGCACAGTCACTACTCGCAAATGGCCTGGATCCGCCATGGGAGATTTACGAAACATTACATCGATGCAGGCGTGTGTTACTTTTTGACATTTGCGAGTAGGCACTTTGCGAGTAGTAGAACACGCTCAATGAATCTACTCAAACCCCACTCGGGAGGCGTGGAAGTATCCACGTAACCGTGGCCCTCACCACCACCTTCCATGGCCCCGATATGCGCCGCCCTCGTGCCCGGGACCCGTCCAGCAGGACGCCAGCAAATTATGCACAGCAACACCGATGCCGGCCACCTAACCAATCTTGGATCCAAGAACGGTGTGTACGGCGAGAATGCACTGCTCGTGGACTCAGCATGGTTGACTTGCATCGCCTGGGGACCGTGTCTGTCCCATCGCGCCGCCTTCCATGCCGAATCCGCCTCGACTCTGATTCGAATATCGATTCCGCATCGAATCCACACCACATCCACTCCGAATCCGCGTCGAACCCACGCCGAACCCACGTCGCAGTCGAGAAATTGCCTCAACTCGCAGGACAGACGAGGCACCACGAAGTTGCAACGTGTGCCTGGCGCCCTTCGACGGTCGGCTATGCCCAACGCCCCCGCGTCCGTGCTGGAGAACCCACAAGATGCGGACATACCCACTAGACCTCCCCCAGGAGTGCGCTGTGACCAGAACTTTCAAGCGAATCTGGCCGTGGAGACGGGGACCACACAGGAGTAGGGGAACGAGCAATGGCATGATCATGATAACTCGGAGGTCCGCGCGGACTTTCTCGGATCGGCGCTGGGACCCCCTGAAGCGGCGCCTCCGGCGCCGCCCCTGGGACGCTCCGCGCGCCAGGGATGGGGGGGGATCCAGCATCCAAGACTCCGCGCGGACCTCCGAGGTGTTATGTTTACGTCGGGCGTGTCCCCCTACAGGGGGATTTTGGGCGAAAACTGATACATACTCAAAAAATACCCCCCACATGGGCGAACAGAATGAAAAACATCGTCCCCAGACTATCTTTTTTGACTATTTTTGGATATTCCTCCTGTAGAGGGACAGGCCCGACTTCGTTGATTTACGTATGCCATGGCTCGTTCCCCTAAGGCGGCCCCCAAGGCGAAAAAAAACGAGGTGCTCGCTCTGTCCGCCGAGACCCCGCGCCCGAGCCCCGGCGGGCGGCACTGCGCACCCGAACGGGCGGCGCGGGAGGGCCGGCAGCCGTGCCCCTCCTGCTGCGGGCCGGCGCCTGCTGGCGCCGCCCTCCGCCGCTGCGGGCGGGCGGCGGCTGGCCCTGCGGCGGCGACGACGATGACGAGGACGAGGACGAGGTCGACGACGAGGACGAGGACGAGGACGAAGACAGCTGCGTGGGCAGCCGCGGCGGCGCCCACGCAGAGAGCGGCCGCCGCCGCTCTCTGCCGTCCTCCAGCGCCTGTGCCACGAGCGCGAGCCGGCAAGCTCCGGGCCTGCGATAGACACGGCCAGCACTGGTGCGATGCCGCTCCCCCTGGCCGCCGCACACGGCCACTAGTAGATCCAGGAGCACGGAGCAGCGGCTGAGCAGCGAAGCCACCACCGGCAAGAGGAGCCACGGGGACGAGCGGACCCCGCCTGCACCGCTCGAGTCACCTCCAGCCCCAAGCTGTGGGCATCGTGGAACTACTGGCTGGAGGTGGCCCGCATAGTGGTGGTGTCGCTTCGCCGTCTTGTGGCACCATCGCCCTGATGCTCACGTGGCAGCGAGGGGGGGCGAGGAATGCCCATCCGACGCGGGCAGGTCGCGCGAAGGCGGGAATGGGGGCCGTCGGCCGGAAAGAGAACGCTGAGCGATCGGCCACGTCGGCAAGAAATACGTACAATGCACCGGCCCCGGTCCCTGGGCGATACGACGCATTCCTTGCAGCCCGCTGCTCAAAGTAATCATGCGGACGACGCCTTTCCGATCCAACTCAACACACCACTGGCCAGGAGACTCCGCGGAGCCTCCTCTGCTGCCGTTGCCAAACCACCTCCAGAAGCGCTGCTGCTGCTGCTGCCGCAACATCCAGATGACCACCAGGAACACTGCATCGCAGCATGGCCCGCAGCCCGTGGATTCTGCCGCCGTTGCGGGGCTGCCTTGGAGCCAGGTGCCACCGCTGGTTCACAATTCCTGACAGGAGACCTCTCGAGTGTCCAACCTTGCACAGACAGGGGCCTCGACTCCAACGTGGCCTCAATGAGCAGGAACCCCTATCATACACGAGGAGCTTCGCAGAAGCCCCGGAAGACACAAGCCTGAGGCACAAACCTATGCGAGATTGGGCGCTGACTCGCTCGAAACCTTCCCCCGTCCCTCATCCTCCTACTTTCCCTGATTATCCTTTCACGTCGGACAGCGTCCACAAGTCAGACCAGAGGCTGTCAAACCCGGACCCGAATTAGACGACAGCGACCCATTGACATCCAAGTTGGACGAGCACCGCCGCGAAGAACCCCACCGCGGACAGGCCACACGATGGACAAGACCGACCTTGGCAGTGAGCCCCGCACTGCTCCAGCCTGGGTGAACAGAGTTTGTCTCTCCTCCAGGCCTCCCGCCGACAATAAAGCAGGCGCCGCCTGGATCACAGACAAACGCTCAAAGATGTGGCCACTTTGACTGGCATGTTGGACATGCAAGAAGTAGATTCCGCGCGACCGAAATGGCGACGGACATGAGCCAGAACGACGACGCCCAACAACGAATACGGCCCAAACGGCCAACAACGGCCGCTGTCGGGCAGGACACCGACAGCAAATCCTTTGCAAAATGGGCGGGCATCGGTGATGCACTGTCGACGTCGGCGATGCATCGCCGACGTCGGCCGCATGGCCAATGCGTCGGCGATGCGGCGCGATCCTCCGACCCCATTTGCTCTGACCCCACCTGGGAGGCCTGGATGCCAACCTTCGTCCCAACTCTTTCCAATCAGGGGCCCGTGATCGGGGATCTTCTGACCAGGGTCAATCCAGACCAGACTCAGTCGGGCCTTGCAGGATCTGGCAACAAAATCCTCCTGGATCCTGCAGGATCCTGTGCCCAAGCCCGGGTCACTGCTGCCCTGGCTCTGCAGGATCCTGCAAAATCTGGCGCTCTGACCGACACCCTCTTGCATTGACTGACCCCCGCCTCTTTAGCCCGACGCAGACCTGGACACGATAGACTGGGACATTCAACAACCCTCAAAACAGATTTTCGCTCCAGAGGTGCCACGAAAAAGAAACTGCAAGGCAACACTCCCGGAACAAATCCCGACAAAGGCCCTAAAACCCTGCAGCCCCATTCCCTAGATCCGGACAACTACCCGAACCATGCGGCGCAGCAAAGAAAACTGCACTGGACGACCAAATCTGGTTCGGAGGCCTAAATGTTGACACCAACACCAGATAGGCGGTGTGCCTTCACCGAGGGAAGATGCTCCCGATCTCGGTGGTGGTGGCAGTATTCGGCCTTTCGGAGTGGCCCAACTATCACCACCACTGCCAACATCTGGCCTCATCTTGCCCCTGTGGAGGCAGCCCCCTGCGCTGGTGCTCGTGGCCGTCTTCCGGTCCGTCTGTGTCCGCCCTGCCGCAGTTGGCTGGGGCTGGGGCTCGCCGGGCTGGGCCTCCCGCCCCGCCCCCCCCCGCCCCCCGGCGCCTGTGTCGATCGTCTGCCGTCCGGCGTTGGCCGTCGTCGCGTGGGCTCCCAGCTGCGCGCTTCGCGCTGCGCGAAGCGCGAAGTGCTGACAACTTCGCGCTCTCGCGCCGCCTCCCAAGGGAGAAGAGGAGGATGAGGAGGGATCGGAGCCGAGGCGCGAAGCGCGAATAACTTCGCGCCCTCTAGGGCGCCCTTGGTGTTGTGCCGTTCCTCTCCTTTCTGCCGCTGGGTTCCTCTCGCGTGGGTTTGAACAAATGTGTGTTCTGGTCTACGGGGGCCTGATCCGTGACCGCTTCGGCCGCACTGGAAGGCGGACCTCCCGCCCCCCCCCCCCACGAATCGAGCAGGGGATCGACTACAGAACTGATTTCCCCGCACAATTCCTGTTCCCGCACAATCCACGAACATAGCGCAGGTGGCTCGTCGATCGACGAACGTTCCACGCATGTGCCGTGGACTCGGCGGACAAATCAACTTTGGCTACATGCACGATATAGCCGATCCCCTACTCGGAAGAAGCTGGCCACGCGCAGAGGGGGGATAGGGGGAGGGGGAAATGCTTCTTAGAAACACCCCTGCTTCTTGAAGGCGCGGGGCATATGCCTCTTGATGTAAGGCCCGCGCGTTCTAAGAAGCAGCCTCCTTCTCGGAAGCCGCCCCCCCTTCCCCAACCCCCCCTAGTGCGCACGGCCAAAGAAGGGGGGCCCAGCCTCTAGATAGACATCAATGGTGCAGTCGTTGAGCTGGCCGCCGTTGAAGCGGCGCACGGCCTGCCCCCCGCACGGCTCGGCGGGAGCGGTGCGGCCGGCGCCTCCCCATGGCAGGGGCGCAGTCCGGCGCCCCTGTGCCAGGGCCCAGGGGGGGCACAGCTGGATCGGCACACGCTCCATAGAGGCCTCCCAGATGGGGTCGGAGTAGATGTGGTTGGAGGATCGCGCCCCATCGCCGATGCACTTGAGATGCATCGGCGACGTCGGCAATACATCGGCAACGTCGACGTGAAGCAAATCCGCCGACCCCTTGTGGGTCTCTAGGCGTGTGAGATAGTTCCCCCCCCGGGCCCCCCCCCCATGGGACCCCACACCGACGATTCGACCCCCCCCCCCCCGGGCCCCCCCCCCCCCGGGCCCCGGACGAGCGCACCACGGGCTCTTTTGGGCCCAACAGGAGCTCACGACGAGCCAAGAAGGCCCCAAGACGTCTCCAAGACGGCCCACGAGGGCCCCGAGACGCCAAACGAGCGCTCCAAGACGCCCCAGAAGGCCCCAAGACGAGCCAAGACGCCTCCAAGACATCCCAAGAGGCATCCAAGAGCAGTCCCCAGAAGGGCCGAAGAGCCGAAAATCGTAAGATTCATATGGGAAGCGTACATTTTGATCAAATACGACTTGTCGGCTCTGACGGCGTTGAAGACGGTCCATAAACACTCCATGTTCGATCCAAATCGGCCAAAGAAGCCCCCAATAGTGGCCCAAGCCGGCCCAAGAGGGCGCCAAGACGGCCCAAAAGGCCCCCAAGACGGCCCAAGAGGGCCCCAAAACGGCCCCAAGAGGGACCCAAGAGGGGGAGCCCGACCCGACAATCCGAGCCTTCCGCCCCAAGACGGGCGCAAAAGGCTCCAAGAGGCCCCAAGAGACCTCCAAGACGCCCCCAAGAAGCCCCAAAAAGCCCCCAAGAGGCCCCAACACGGCCCCAAAACGGCCCCCAAGAGGCTTAAGGCAACCAAAAGGCCCTCAGGAGCCCCCAGGAGGTCCCCCTAGATCCCCCCAGACGAACCCATGAGGCCCAAAAGGGGCCCCAAGAGACCCCAAAACAGCGCCCAAGAGGCCTCCAACCTGCCTCCAACACTTCCGTTTCCTCCCCGTCCTCCCAACTACTATCCATGAGCCCTCTATTGTCGTCGTCGCCGTCGTCGCCTTCTTCATCCCCGCACCCAACTCATCGCCCACTTCCTCCTCATCCTCCTCCTCCCCCTCCTTATCCTCATCCAATTATTCCCCCCCCTCTCCCCGCATCGGCAGATGTTCCTGAAACGGTAGGAGGCCCCCGAGAGGCCATCCACGAGATCCCGACCAACATCCTCTACCACTCTACCGTCGTCGTCGTCGCCGTCGTCGCCGTCCTCACGCCCATTTCCTACTCAGCTTTTCCTCCTCCTCCCCGTCCTCCACCTCGCCTCCAACTACTCCTCTCTCCCCCCGTTTCGGCAGATGTACGAGACCTCGACACTGCCTGCCAAAAGCCCGCGATAACGAATCGTAGACCTCAACCTACATACGAAAGGCCTCAGACGGACAACCCAGACACGGTGGCGGGATGGGCCCGATACACCGTATCCGACTCGTTTTCATGATCCACGCAGCGCGCGTTGGCATCGGTTCCGGACGGGCACCAGGGGGTGCGCGAAGCACGCCGTACAAGAAGAAAAAATACGCTACCGAGGAGCCCGACATACTTATTTCATGTCCTCTGTGTACTGCCGGTACTACGACTACTACTACTACTACTACTACTACTACTACTACTACTACTACTACTACTACTACTACTACTACTACTACTACTACTACTACTACTACTACTACTACTACTACTACTACTACTACTACTACTACTACTACTACTACTACTACTACTACTACTACTACTACTACTACTACTACTACTACTACTACTACTACTACTACTACTACTACTACTACTACTACTACTACTACTACTACGACTACTACTACTACTACTACTACTACTACTACTACTACTACTACTACTACTACTACTACTACTACTACTACTACTACTACTACTACTAGTTCGCCCAAGATGCCTCAAACACGGCCCCAAATTCCTCCAAGACAAACACGAACGGTTTCCAGACGGCTTAAGAGGCCCCAAAACATGCCCAAGAGGCCTCGGAGAAGCCCTCCATGACGGCCAAAACAGGGCAAACCCGAGATGCGCCACTGCTTGATCAGAGCTTTGCGTCCTAATTCTCTTCCTCCGCTTCCTCACACCCCTTCCTCATCATTATGCTTATCACCACCGTCATCATGTTATTCGTCCCTCTCCTCCACCATGAGTATCGCCCAAATGAAGTCCACGAGGGCTCCTCGAGAAGTGCAAACGAAAGGTGTCACATGTGTCGGGTCCCCTCTTCAATAAGGGCTCCTCGAGAAGTGAACACACGACAGTTGTCACGCATGACGGCTATTTATTTTGTTCGCCTTCCTTTTCATCATCCTACTTTTCCTCCTCCTCCTCATCATCGTCATCATGATCAACCTGTTCGTCGTCGTCGTCCTCCTCCTCATCATCATCGTCGCCGTCATCATCGTTGGGAAGGCCCTAGCCGAAGGCCCCACCGGATCCACCTGACCCCGAAATCCCCCAAATCGCCTCCAGGTCGCGCCAAGACGGTCCACCAGGCGACGGGACGACCCGCGAGAGCTCCAGGACGGCTCAAGAGAGGTTCATGGAGCGCCAAAACAGCCTCAGAGGACGCCGAGACGGTTCCGCTCAACGTCAGGAAGGGCCAAGATAGCTTCACGATGGCCTGAAACGATTCAAGGTCACCCCACGGCCGCCCCTGACGGTTCCAAAAGACACCGCAAAGCAGTTCTGAGGTCACCAAGGGCATACCACAATCCTCGGCAACAGATGGCGACGGCCAAGACGGCCGAAAAGAACACCCAGAGCGCCCCATGACAGCCCAGGAGAGGCCGATGACAGCCCAAGAGAGCCACAAGACAGCCCAATACTGCCCCAAAACGGCCTAAGGGGCTCCAAGACAACCCAAGAATGCCCCAAGAATGGCCCAGGGGCCTCAGACAACCCAAAGAGGCGACAAGACCACTGCGCGATTCTTCATAAGGGGTCGGCGGATGTGGCGTAAGCCTGAAGAATCGGGCTGCACATCGAGCCGCATCGGCGATGCATCGGCGATGCGGCGCGATCCTCCGACCTCCTCTACTCCGACCCCATCTAGGAAACCAAGACTTCAGGAGCACCTAGATTGTCCAGTATATCGCCTGGGTCCTCCTCTCCCCCTCCATACTCCATATGCCCCCACATCCTGTCCTGAAGGCAGCGTTCATGTGTGTGTGTGTGTGTCGTGCAGTTTGGGCCCTGCCACTCGAGGGCGTCCAAGAGAGGGGGGCGTCCAAGAGGGGAGGGCGCAAATCATGGCCAGCGGCATGTGCGCGGCCCAGGGGGTGGCCAGGGGCGTATCGACATAAGGCCAGGCACCATAAAAGCTGGGGAGATATCATGGCCCCCACCATGATATCCCCCCCTTGTCATCAACCCCCCCTTTGCCGCCCCCGAGCCACAGAATGGACCGCTCCAACCGCAGCGATCGCTGCTCTCCGCGAGCGCAGACCTCTCGATGTCGGCCGCTTCTGGGACTCCCGGCGGCAATCACCCTTGAGCGCCCGCGCTGGGGTGCCCCCGCCGCGCCGGCACGACGCGAACTCAGCAACCTTTACCCCTCTGTCCTCATGAACCAAATAGGCTTACCCTATAGGAGTTGCAACTCATTCTGTACTCATTGGTCGTTTGCCCCGACGAAACCCTATGCCCCCCAAATTCCTATGGCTATGTCTAAGCCGATGCCTCTCCCCAAACTCCTATGCCTACGCCTATGCCTATGTCTACTCCTATGCCTATGCCTCCCCCTAACTCCTGTGCCTATTCCTATGCCTCCGCCCTAACACCTGTCCTCATCTTCCTTTCCTGCGCCGTGGGTGGGGGCTCGCTAGAATGTCACCCCAATGAACAAGGCATGTGGGCATAAGAGGCTGTCCCGAACAAGACCGAGTAAGATGCAAGCTCGGGCGAGGTGCGGACGCCCAGCGCCGTGCTGCGGCAGAAAGATCGAACTCCTGGGAAGGAGCTGCGCACGGCATGGGTCTCCCAGGGCCACACAAACCTAATCCGAAAACAACTTCAGACGCTACCGGTAAGCCACACTATTGGTCAGCGATGAACGAGCATGTCATGTTCTCAGAGCGCATGCCACGCTACATCTCTGTCATACGACCAGACATGCGTTTCTTTCAGATGGCGCATCCTCGCAGTATGGCTTGGAGTCGCTATTAGCAAAAGTTGACTTCCGAGTTGCAAGGCCACTGACGATATCGCGCGTGCACTGCCGAAGATTGCTTGGGACTGGCATCTGAGCAAGGCGAGTGCAAAGCAATTAAAGCTCGCCGTGACAGACGATCTCGCGGAGCAGGGGGTCTTTAGTCCCGTCTGAATATAAAAACATATGGGATAGTTCATTTCAACGCCGTTCGATATCTGGCAGCCCTGTCTAAGACCCGAAAAGGCCTTTCAGAATCCAAGGTGAACGAAAAGCCTCGCTCCAGGAATCCCCCCCCGAGGAGCGAGAGCAGCAATACATACATCTATATATTAGACACACACATATATATATATATATATATATATACATATATATAGAGATATATACAACAGAAGGCCTCTAATGCTACAGCGCCTCCCCCTCCACCCTGGCTATCGTCTGGAAATGAATCGCGTCCTCCCCCTTCTTGTCCCTCCCCTCTTCGCCCTCCTCGTCGCTCTCCCTCCTCGCCCTCCTCCTTGCACTCCCCTCCTCGCCCTCCCCCTCGTCCTCCCTCTCCTCGTCCCCCCCCCTCCTCGCCCTCCTCCTCGCTATCCCTCCTCGCCCTCCTCCTCGTGCTCCCCTCTTTGCCCAATCCAGTTCCCTCCCCTCCTCGCTCTCCTCCTCGCTCTCCCTCCTCGCCCTTCTCCTCGTGCTTCCCTCCCTGGGAATCCCAAGGGAGTCCTAGGGGCTCCCTGAGGATTCCTAGGACCCTCGCTGCCTCGTGCTCCCTTAAGGCTCCTCCTCATCGCGCAATTGTTTCTGACTGTGTCTCGCCTGTGGGTTGTTGTTGGGTGGATATGTATCCTGGCGGATGTTGCACTCTGGTCTACTCTGCTCGACAGAAGGATTTGAGCTCCTGCGAGCATGCGTTGCAAGATAATTCGCTACATCTCCAATCGAGTCGGCGCGGCGTCGTCGTCGGCATCGTAGTCGCGACTATCGTCGTCTTCCTATAGGGGTCGCGCGCATAATCGTGCGCAGTAGTAGCTCGCCATGGTTGAGGCGAGCTTGGCCGGCGTGTCCCGCGCTCGCAACTATCCGCACGCTGTTATTTGCCTGTGGGTTGTTGTTGGGTCATTATTTCTCCCTGCGGGCTTTGCCTGGTCTACCCTGCACGACGGAAGATAATTCAACTTGTTTGTACACAGGTTGAAAGATCATCTGCTATGTCTCCAGTCGATTTGGCGCCGTGTCCTCGTCGTGGCCGTCGTGATCGTTCTCGTCGTCGTCTTCATATGGGGAAGGAGCTGTAGGATTTCGACGAATCCCTCTGAACCCTTAGGAATCCGGAAGGAATCCGAGGAATCCTGAAGAACCCCAACAATGGTCGCCGCGAGAAGGTACGTTTTTCCCAAGTATCGCTTCCGGTCTCCCAGAAAAGAGGGCCGATTAAATACCCTCGACAGTTATATATATATATATATATATATATATATAGAGAGAGAGATATACAGACACAACTCCTGGAAGTCCGAGCGGATAACTCGGGTCGGCACTGGACCGCTCCTTTCGCGCGCACGAAGCGCGGCCCGAAGATATCCGCGCGGACCTTCGGAAAATCATGCTTATGATGTGTCGCTGCGCCGTTTGCTCTGGACGCGCCCAAGTCGACGACGCCGACACCACGACAAACCCACAGCAAGCCCTGCGCCCCGCGCCCCAGGTAGACGAAGCTGGCTGGCACCGTGGCAAACCCATGGCAAACGCTGCCCCCAAGGCGGAGTTTTCCCTGGTGGCCGAGGCACCCTTCCCAAGACGCAAGGCCGCGCGTCGGAACAAACGGCGCAGCGACAAGTTGCTGTTTTACCTTCTCCGAGAATTGGGGGCCTGGAAATTGGCACCAACACCAACACAGGGGGTTGCCTCCACAGGGGGAAGATGATCCTAGATTTCGGTGTTGGTGGCAATATTCCGGTCACCTTGGAAGCCAGAATATTACCACCATCACCGAGATCGGCATCGTCTTCCCTCGGTGGAGGCACACCGACGATCTTGGTGTTGGTGTCAACCACTAGGCCTGCGAGAGAAGGAGCTTTTGGGCACCGTTCTTTCCCGTAACCCTTGGGCGGGCACGTCGGGGCGGGGGTGCGCTGCGATCGCCAGAACATGCGCGCGAGCACCAACATGTGGGAGGGCCCCCCCCCTCGCGCGTACTATCGTGACCGCTACCTTCGGGGGGGGGGAGGATCTGGCCGGGGCAGCGACCGTTACGTGCCAGAGGATACAAGCTAGTATCTCTATGGCAGTGCAGCTGTGCCGCCGAGGGATCGTAGAGCCAGCTGAGACAGCGGCGAGCTCCACCCGGGACGCGGATCCAGCCGCCACGGCGAGCGGCCGGCAAGGACTGCCCCCCGCTGTCTCGAGCTCCTCCAGCTCCCTTCGGCGACACCCGGGGCTCGGGACGGCCGCCCAGGACGACCCCCGGAGCGTCCGCGTCGAGAGAGGGCAGCTGGGCGAACCCCCAGGGCCCCGGAAAGCACTGGAAACCTCTTGGGGGGGAGGAGTGCTGGTACCGCCAGTCCCGGCTGGCGCTGATCGCGCGCGCGCGGGTGCGCGCGCCCCGCCCTCCCTCCCTCCCCCCCCCCCGTGGCCCCCCCCCCCCCCCTGCGCCCTCCCGCCGTGTCGTCCCTTCGTCTGCGTTTGTCCTTTTCTCCTTCTTCGTCTTCTGCCACTGGGCTCCTCCTGCGTTGGTAAAAACGTGTTCTCCGTGTGGGGGGGAGGACCACCCAGGAGCGACGAGGGCTCTCGATCACGAGCCGCGGTATCGGTACTTTTTCCTCCTCAAGAAACCTCTGACATCCGCCGATCTGCTTTTGCTGATCCGCGGCCCCGATTGTCTGAACCGCTTCCCACGGGGGTAGGTCTTCTAGCATAAAAAAACATAAGCGTATACTCCTGGCGCTGCGCACGGATTTCTTGGATCTGCGCTAGGCCCCCTTCCCTGGCGCACGGAGCACGCCAGGAGCGGCGCCGGAGGCGCCGCCAGGGGAGCCCAGCGCGGATCCGAGAAATCCGCGCGGAGCGCCCAAAAGTTCGTGTTTACGGAGTGTTCTCTTCGTCGATGTTCGACCTCAGGTCCAGGCGCGAGTGCCCCCCACGGAAGAGCGGCAGCCGCGGGGCCGGAAAATCAGGGAGGCACCGCCAGTGGACCAAAAATCAACCCGTCGGAGCTTTGTGGGGGGCGTCCCGACTGGAATTTCGAGGAGCCTTCCAGACAGTGGCGGTGCGGGCCCTACAGCGCGAGCAGCGGCATCGCCATCTGTAAATGGGGCCCAGGGACACAATAATAAATTCACACAGATCTCAAAATCCCCCGCAGTTTCGCATATTCCCCAGGCTCTCGTCTTCCCCCCCGCTTCCCATATTTTCATATCTTTTCTAGGAAATCGACGGTTATTTGTCTGTGTGCTTTCCCTCGCCAAAACCTGTTCCTCGTCGGACAGCGGAAAACGCAGCGGAGCGCGCTGAGTCCGCCTGCCGGCCGGCCAGCAGGCCCCTCAAGGGGCAGCGCGGGTGAGCCAACGCCCGCATGCGATGTCGCCCTCGAAATGCCAGGGGGGAGGTCCAGTGTCGCCTGACTCGATAAAACACGACGCCTGCTCGGCAACCACGGGTATATCAAGCAAGAAAACTGCCACGCGTGAGCCAGACTCCCTTTTTGGTACACGATTACTGTAATAAAAATGCCCTTCCAAAAACCCACTCTTGTCGTCGCACGGGCATCTGAGAGTCAGTCGGACACAACGCAGACAGACGTGACAACCACTGCAGCAAATTTTACCGACGCGCCCATAGATTCGTCAACACCAGTCTGCATTCGTCACACAAGCACCGCATAAGTCGCCACACATTCGCCACATAATTACCACATTGCCTCCTCTGCCAGGAAGCCCCAGAAAAACATCGTCTAACCGATCCCTATCCCCACTGCCGTGGCCCTTGCCGCACTGGCCGATTTCCCCCCTTGGATGGGGATGTAGGCCGTTCCCTTCGGGTTCCGAGGGACCTATTCCCAACGGTCCCCAACCGGGGTGGTGGGCTGGTGGGGCTCAGATGCTGCGCCTCAGTGGCGATGGGGCTAGGCTGAACGATACTGACGCACTCCGACAAATCGCATCGGCGATCGAAGTGGATCGGATCGGCGGGAATCGGCAGCCAAGTCCGGGAAGGAGGAGGAGGAGGAGGAGGAGGAGGAGGAGGAGGAGGAGGAGGAGGAGGAGGAGGAGGAGGAGGAGGGAGGAGGAGGGAGGAGGAGGAGGAGGAGGAGGGAGGAGGAGGATCGGCAACCGAGTCGGGAAACGTTGAATGGGCGGAAACTTGCCGGCGGGCATCGGCAGCCTCGGGAAGAGCTTGGCGAGCTCTCGTGCCGCATTCATATGCCAAGGCCCCCCCCCCTGATCAACGTTGGAGGTGGGCTGAATGAGTGGCACGTCGACCGCAGACCTCCCCTCCCCGCGCGTGCCAACTTTGCGTTCGGGGGGGCGGGGGGAGTGTCCACTAACTGTTTCCCTCTACGGTAGTATACCTCCCGTAAGAAGTCGCAAGCCACATCGGAATCCCAAGTCAACGCGAATCCGAAGGGGCGAATACCGAAGTCGAATCGCATCGAACCAGAGGGAGCGCAGCGAGCCCTGCCTCCGCCTCCGCCAGAAGGCCCGCAACCGAGTCGGGAAACGCTGAATCGGCGGAAACTGGCATGCTAAAATGCCTCCGCTGAGAAGTCGGAAACCACATCGGGATCCCAAGTCGAAGCGAACATGGATCGGCGACCGCCGAAGCCGAACCGCATCGAGTCGGAGGCAGCGAGAGCGAGCCCTGCCTCCTGCTCCTCCTCCCCGTACTCCTCCTCGACATCCTGCTCCTCCCCCCGGAAAGAGAGAGAGAGAGAGAGAGAGAACGAGAGAGAGAGAGAGAAGAGAGAGAGAGAGAGAAGAGAAAGAGAGAGAGAGAGAAGTGAAAAAGAGAGAGAGAGAGAAGAGAGAGAGAGAGAGAAGTGTGAGAGAGAGAGAGAAGAGAGAGAGAGAGAGAAGACAGAGAGAGAGAGAGAGAGGGAGAGAGAGAGAGGGCATGGCCTGCCCCCCCCCCCCCCCCCCCGAGGCTCCCCCAACAGCAGGCGCCTCCTGCGCCGCCGAGCGCGAGGTGAACGTGATCTTCGCCGAGCTCGAGCCTCGGCGGCCCGCGCCCGCGCCGGGAGGAGGAGGAGGAGGAGGAGGAGGAGGAGGAGGAGGAGGAAGAGGAGGAAGAGGAGGAGGAGGAGGAGGAGGACGAGGACGGAGGAGGACGGAGGAGGAGGAGGAGGAGGAGGAGGAGGTGGAGGAGGAGGAGGAGGAAAAGGACGGAGGAGGAGGAGGAGGAGGAGGAGGAGGAGGAAAAATCGGCTGCCGAGCAGGGAGAAGTCGAATCGGCGGAGATCGGCATGCTAGTGTGCATCCAGTAAGGAATAGGAGTCCAAATCGGAATCCGAAGTCGAATCGCATCGGAATCGGAATCGAATCAAAAGGGGAGGAATCGAAACACGCCATGGTTGTGGGGGGGCAGGCTGCGGCGGCGGCGGGTGGGCGCCCCCTCCGAGGGAAACATGCCGGAGGTTCCGCGGGGGGCAGCTGGCTTCGCCTTAACGCTGCCGATATACCTCGCAGGTCGCGGCCGGGCAGACCCTGAGATCCTGGCAACTCAATCCTTTCGAGCCGGGCGTGTTCGCTGGACTTCGGGCCCCGGGACCCTCACGGACCGATCCGGCCCGATCCGGTCCGCGGGTCTGGCCGAGATTTTTCCAGGGCTCCCAGCTTCGCGCCTCGCGCTGCGCGAGGCGCGATGTGCGAATACTCGGACGATGCGGAAGAGGAGGAAGAGGAGGAATCGGAGCCGAACCGCGAAGCGCGAGGCGCCGTTTGCGCCGGAGCCACGTCGGGTTCGCGGCGGACGTCCGTCGGAACATGGCCGCGCGAAGGTCATCCCAGAGCCAACCAGGCGGACGTGCGGGCTGGAGAGTACAGCCCTGGCGGGCCGCCCTGGGCCTCCAGGGGGCAGCTCGTTCCAGCTTCTGGCAGGACACCTCGCCGGGGCCCCTGTGAACTTGCAGCGTGTTCCAGCAGGCCTCTTCGAACTGCTTGCCAAAGCCATGTGCCGTCAAGCTTTCCAGCTCCTTCTGAGACGAAGCTAGCACGAGGATAATATCGGGCGAGGAAAAATTTGGAATTCTGAGATCTGGCGGTTCAGGGGGAGGTATCGGGCGCCGCGGCCTCCTCAGAGCGTTCTGGACGCTCTGATTGCGTTCCGGAGCGCTCTGGAACGGCTTTGTCCGCGTCCTGGCCCCGTCCGACCTTCGAAGCACCTTGCGGAGGCTTCTGTCGCCTCGCTACCAGGGCTTTGGACACCACTGGTGCCAAGTGCGCCGCGCGATGCCTCGTCCAGGGGGTCCTCACGGCGCCCCGTCAGGAGGCGGCGGCACGCGCGGCGCCAGGCGCAGAGGCATTTGACCTCCGACGATGTTCTTTGGTTTTGTTCTCCACCCAACGGATGCGGTTGATCTTCCGGTCGAAGCTCCCCAGAGCGGGTGCTAGCGCCATCGTGTGCTTGAGCACCGACGTCCTCCGACACGACGCGGGCACTGCAGTGAAGGCCCTGACGCTGCTTTTTTCCTCACACCTTGCGGATGCTGTGGATGTCGGCCGAAGGCCCCCAAAACGGGTGCTAGAACCAACGCGTGCCTGGGCTCTGTTCGAACACAATCACGTCGCCGATCCGGACCAGCCTCGTCTGGAAATCGACCTCAGCATTCTCGCCGCCCGGCGCCTTCTTGATAAGCTTCGTGGCCGTACGGAAAGCCCAATCCCTCGTCAAGTTCACCTGTGTGGTGGCATCCTCAATGACGATCGCCTCACCGAAGGACGTCGTTCTACTCCTGGTCCTTGCCTTGTCGAGGACCTGTCCACCAGCGACGTGGCGAAGGCGCAGCACAGCCGCGCGCTGCCGGCGAGGCGGAGCGGGGCAAACACACACGCGTTGGGCTGGCGCGCGCCCCGAGGAGCACCGAGGCGGCGCCTCCGGGGCCCGGCGTGGAGCCCCCGGGGGCCATGCTCACGGAGCACCGCGGCACCCGGATCTGCAGTCCCCCTCGGGGATGGCGCTGGCCCCGCGGGCCGACTTTCAAGGGGCCCAAGGACGCACAGATAAATACACACAAATAAACTGATTCCCCATACTTTTTCCATATTTTCCGGGTGTTTGTCTTCCCGCCCAATTCCCATATTTTCTCACATTTTCCTGGGAGTCGACAGTTCATTGTGTCTGTGTGTTTTTGTTTCCCTCCTGAGACTTGGCCCCCTCGGTGGGGATGGGCTGGTCGGGCCAAGGCACAACGACCCACTGAGGGTGGGGATGCGCTGGGCGACGCTGAAGAATGGAGCGGGGGCGAAGCCTACTCCTGGCAAAAACGGGGCGCAGATGTGTCGCGCATGCGGCCCGCGACGCCCGCTTGCGAAGACCGAGCCGCACTCCAACATCACACAAGCACAGCACCTAAGCCGCATCCACATCAACATCATACTTATATGATGCAAGGCGCCAGATCGGCCAGCTCTCCGACCTGGCATGGTGGACCTCGTTCTCATCATCCTGACTGATCATGTTCCGCATTCGTCTCCGTCTCGTCTACACTCCGCTCTCCTGCTCCTCCTTCAACTGGTGTGTGCAGTGTGGGTTCCACTTCTCCTCGTCGCCTGGCGCATCAACGTTGCACACAGGAGGGTGGTCGTGCGTCCAACGCTTCCGCTGCAATGCAACTAGCCACATGGGCTGCTGCTGCGGCCCCAGTCGCGGCCGGGACGGCCGCTGGCGCAGCCGCGGCCTCCTCTGATGCCGTCCCTGGCGACCATCGCTGAGCTTCGTGCGCCCTTCCTCCACCGTGTGTCCCCCCCCTCTCCTCCTCTTCACGACCCTCGGAAGGCGAAGCGCAGTACTACGAATTAGGGCAAGAGTGTTGCAACGTTGAGGAGCATGCAGGCCCGGAGGACGCCCCGGCGACGCGGCCATTTCAGAGAGCCCGGGAACGCTCTGGAACGATCTTGCGGGTTTCGGGCGCCCTGGATTAAGGTCGGGCCTGTGGACTCAGAATCAAAACAGTGTCAAACAATGCCCCAAAATGGTCAAACAATGTTCCAACAGTCGTCCCCTGACTATTTTTCTACTATTCTTTAGTATTCCTCCTGTAGAGGGACGTGCCCGACTTAACCCTGGACCCCCTCTCAGCAACGCCAGCACTTCTTGGGATGGCAACTCTTAGTTCCGCTGGCTTCCGCTGGCTGCCGCTGGCGGAGCCGCTCCCGGTGTTGCGTGCTCCCGCCTGCCTTCCGCCGCTGAAGAGACATGCACATCGCTCACTTCTAATCGTGCTCATTTCTAATCGTGCTCGTTTCTAATTGTTCCTGCCCCCTAGTGGCCACGAAGAGGCCCAGGATAGAACACATAGAAATGAAAGGATCTTGGCCACCCAAAAAATCAAAGAACTTTCGAATAATGAGAAAGTGAAAAAAACTTCTCGTCCCCTCGAAGGCGAGGCCCTCTCTTCAGCGCTTGACCTGTCCTCCTCCTAGGCCTGCCTGGTCATCCCTAACACCCACCCCGTGGATCTGCAGCCCAAGCCGCGCACAGATAAGAAAGCAGCGGGCGCATCTTCGGGCCGGCGTGGGCGACGACCATCGAAATCCGAGAGACCCAGGGTACCCTGGAGGCAAGCAGGGTGATTCTTGGCATGGGCCTCCACTGCACATGTTGCGGCACAATCTTGGTCCTGCTCTGGGCGCCCCGCGATCAAGTTGCGTTGCTCTTTGACGGAGGCGACGGGGGTGCCCTGGAACGCGCAGAGCGCACCTCGCAGGCGTCGGGCACTTGCCTGGCGTCTGCCAGTGGTGCCCGATGACTGCCGAGGGCGGTCCATGCTCATGCTGAGACTCCGGGGCTACTTGCTTGTGGTGGGAGGGCGGGCGGGAAGGAGCGACACGGCCGTCCCGACCACACGTCTTGGACATCCCCGACTGCAAGGAAGCTTGCACATGCGACTCAGGAAAACCCAAGAAGAGAGGAAATGGACGGGGCTGGAAAATTGCGGCCAGAGCTGTATGAAGGGGCCCTGGGACACAAAAGTAAATACACACAAATAACCCGATTCCCCTATGTTTCTCATATTTTCTGGGTGTTCGTCTTCCCCCCCACTTCACATTTTTTCCGTATTATTTTCCTGGGGATCGACGATGAATTGTGTCAGTGTGCTTTTTGCCCCCCTGACTGTAGCGGGGCCCGGCATTGCTGGGGAGAGGCGACGATGAACAGAAGCTGGAAGCGAAACGACCAGGTGGCCGGAGAGAGATCGCCAGGGCCTGGCCGTGGGCCGCTCTCTCCAGCCACTCCGTGCGGACCCGCAGGGGATATTCCCCGGTGGGGGCGCATGCTTAACCAGCCTCGAACGTATCCCTATCCCTAAGATTGACACGCCAAAAGGCGATGACAATCTTAGGGTTTCGCCCTCAAAAAGGAAGGGGATCCCTAAGATTGCCATCGTGATGAGGAGGTGCCCAGCACAGGGATAGGGATATGTTCCAGGCTGGTAAGCATGCTGGGATCACCACCTCAACCGGCCGAGGCCCGTCCGCCTGCGGCGGCCTGGGCGGTCGACACTGCAGACACGACCGATGACGATGGGCAGCGCCCTTTCTTCAGCAAGTGGGGGTTGATCAGGGCTTCTTCAAAATCGGGCCTCGCCGGCCCGATCCACCCCACTCCCTCGAGCGGCGGTGGGTGGGTGGGAGCGAGAGCGAGAGAAGCACCGCGGGCGCGACAGCCTCCTGAGCCCGCGATGGCTACAGACAGATGTGCAGGCACCCAGTGCCTGACCTTGTAGGGCCCAACTGGGCCCCAACCCTGTGTTCCCGGACGCCTCTCCGGGACCAAACCCAGGGGCCAAATCATGTTCCCGGAAGCCTCTCCGGGAACATGACCAGGGGACATGTTGAACTGTTCCCGGAAGCCTCTCCGGGAACATCACCAAAGACCTCAAAAATGCTCATGGCAACCCCTCCTTAACATCCTTACGGGGGGTTTTGCGAAACGGGATTTCGACCGCTCGAATCCGGTTCACATGCAAACACTCGACAGCCCTCCTCGGCCGAACCGGCTGCGATGGTGGTGTATGATTTACAAGGTCCAGGCTTGGCCTTCTGGCCCCACAGTGTGGGTGGTGACTCCCTAGGAGAACATTTTCGGAAGTACGCGCGGATTCTTTCGACCGGCGCTCGGTCCCCCCTCGTCGCTGGCGCGCGGAGCACGCCAAGGGCGACGCCGGAGGCGCTGCCAGGAGGGTCCAGCGCCAATCCGAGAAAGCCGCGCGGACGTCCAGGCGTTTGCTTCTTATGCCATGTCCTCTCCTCCGATGAGGGGGAACGTCAGGGGGGAACCAACTCAGGAAGGAAGCAGTCAGCCTGGAATCAGCGATACACGATAGGCCCTTGACAGCGAGACCGCACGTGCCTGGCCGGGGTGGGCCATCGGGCCCAGATCGGCGATTACTGGGCGTTTGGGGTCGACACGTCCCCCCCTGAGCCTGTTCCCCCTGACGTTGCCCTCGGGGTTATCGGGTCCTACCTCGGGCCACCGGCGGCCGTTCTGGACGATCCGCGCCCCCCCGGGGCGCTCTCGGAGAGGAGCAGCCGCTGGAAGGCATCCCGAGGCCGGGACACCGTCGAGGAGCCACGGAGCTTCGTCCCCCCTCGCCCCCGGAGTCCCCTGCTCCGTTCCGGCGGGGGCGGCGCGCCCAGGGTGGCCCCCGCGACGTCCCCCACGGTGCTGAACGCCCGCTCCAGGTCGCGCTTGTCCAGGCGCAGGCCCTGGATGCCTGAGGCGATGGGCTGATTTCCCACCACCACTCCTGGTAGGCAGGTAGGTAGGTGGGTGGGTAGGTAGGTAGGTGGGTAGGTAGGTAGGTAGGTAGGTATGTAGGTAGGTAGGTAGGTAGGTGGGTGGGTAGGTAGGTAGGTAGGTAGGTAGGTAGGTAGGTAGGTAGGAGGTAGGTGGGTGGGTAGGTAGGTAGGGAGGTCGGTAAGTAGGAGGTAGGTAGGTAGGAGGAGGAGGAGGTGCCACGATTTGGGATGCAACGCCTGGATCTGGGTGAAGGAAGAGGACGAGGAACAGAAGGAGGCTCGCGGGTGTCTGGAAGCTTGGTCCTCCCCCAGTCTGGGCCCCTGGACCTGCGGCACGCCCTGGGGACGTCCACTTTGCGTGCTCCCCGCACTCACTCTCCTCCTCCTCCTGCTCCTCCTCCTCCACACCGTGTTCTGCAGCATCCTGGAGGACAAGACGGAGGACTCGCTCTTTGTCTTCTCCCACTTCCTCTAACTCCTGGGTGTAGGCTTCGACCTCCAGCCACGCTGGGGGACAAGGGTACCGCGACCGCCAGTCCCCCGACCCCTCCCGGGGTGCGTTCTGACCAGAATTCCTAGGAGAATCCAGCCGTGGCGACGAGGGCTATTCAGGACGAGCAGCGACATCAGTAGTTACCTTTTCCTCCTCGGTCCCCCTTAGACTGCATGTCATTTCTGCGCGATTAGAGGAATAAGAATAACAAGCTGCAGAACCAGAAACTTTCGGAACTCCGAGCGGATGTCTTGGATCTGCGCAGGACCCCTGGCGCGCTCCGCACGCCAAGGAGAAAGGGCATACGAGTCAGATCCAGAACACATCCGCCGCGAAAGCTCATGTTCATGCCGTCCACTCTTCGCTTCAATCCCCAGTGTAGGCCATGGTATCCACGCCCCTGAAGATCCCCTCCCCCCCTCCTCCGTTTATGTTCCTGGATTCAGTTCTGCCGGCCTCGGGGCCAAGCAAATGGCACGCGAGGGCCAACAGATGGGAAAACCCGTCGGGATGGGCGTTGACCCCAGCATTTTTGAAGCGGCCCAAGGACACACAACTAAATACACACAAACAAAACTATGCCCCCTATGTTCCCAAATCTTTGGGGGGTGTTCGTGTCCCCCCCCACTTCCCAAGATTATGTTCCAATATTTTCATCGGAATCGGCGGTGGACAAACCTCCCTTTAGTAAACCTCCCCTTAGTGACAACGGCCTGGGGCCGAAACCGACGGATCTGGACCCGCAAAAATGACGGCCCCGACGCCCTCTCGCGAACAGAAAACGGCCAATTCCTTAATCTACGTGTCAGGGTAGGAGGTCTGTCCACCCCCGAAGGAATCGACGATTCATCGTGTCCGTGTTCTTCTCTTCCTCCTAAAAATTCTGCTTGGCCCCGAGCGGGCGTCTGCTCTACAGCTAGCGCCCTCCTCCGTGCGCGGCCCTCGGGGGCCCCTGAAGGGGGGAGGGGCCGCATCCGAGCGCGCGGGCCGCGGCTGGTACCCAAGGGCTCCCAGCTTCGCGCTTTTTCGCGCTGCGCGCAGCGCGACGTGCGAATAGGAAGGGGCCCTGGGACACACAGATAAGTACACACAAATATAGAAGGATTCCCAATATTTTCTTGTATATTTTCTGGGTTTTTGTCTTCCCCCCCACTTCCCATATTTTCCCATATCTTCCTGGGAGTGGACAATTAATTGTGTCAGTGTGTTTTTCCCCTCCTGAGAATAACCTCGCGCTCTCGCGCCGCCTCCCAGAGGAGAGGAGGACGAGGAGGAATCGGAGCCGAAGCGCGAAGCGCGGAGCGAGAACGACTTCGCGCCCTCGAGGGCGCCCTTGCTATCGCATCGCGCTCCTCCGAATGGAAGCCCCGGTGTGCCTCGGGGATCTGCTGACCCGGGTCGATCCAGACCCGGGTCAGTCAGGCCTTGCAGAACCCTGCCAAATCCTGCAGTCAAACCCAGGTCAACGCGCAAGATCCTGCAGGGTCCTGCACCCAAACCCGGGTCGATGCGAACCTGGACCTGCAGGATCCTGCAAGATCGGGCGCCCTGGCGGATCCACCCCCGTCTCAAGGCTCCCGAGTGCCCGCACCAAAGGTCACTCCGGCAACGGGCCATGAACTGTTACGTTTTAGATAGAACCGGACGCCCGAAGTGGTACGAGAAAAAAAAAAACAGGCACCGTGGACCATGCCCAACAGCGAATTCTGTCCAAATCCGACAGCTGCCGCTGTTGGACAGGCGGCCTTCTGCCGCAAATGGACAACGTCCGCGGCGGCGCGGACATCGAGTCCTGTTCAAAATGGGAAGGAACTGCTGTTGGACATCGTACCCATTCTTCCCGTACGCACCTCGTTCGTACTGGGACGTGCGCAAGCGAACGAAACGTGAGCTTACGACCATGCTGACTCCAATCGCTGCACGCCATCCTGCTAGGGGCTGGCCATGACGGCCTACTCGGCGCAACGGCTGGTCTGGGTTGGCCACGCGATCGGTGCACACTCGGGGCCGTCCAGCGGCATGCTGCCTGGATGCCCCTTGGCCGTCTTCCTCAGCGTGCAGACGTTCTGGCAGAGGGCTTACGCCGACGACTTCATTCTCGGGCACGAGGCGGCCGAAGTTCAGGAGGCCGTGCGCGAAGCGCTCTGGTCAATGGCGGAGTTTGAAACAACCATGGAATGGCGGCTCAAGAAAGGCAAAAGCCGCCAAATCACAAACTCTGTTGGTCTCCGCCGCTGGCTTCGCTCGCAAGCTGGGGGGGTACTGCCCGCTGCGGCATCGGTGACCTTGGCGTGTACGGTGTCCACCGCAGGGATGGACCGGCGCTGCGCGGTGACCGGCGCGCGGGCTCGGATGGCGACTAGAGGCGGTCCTCCCGCATCGCCAGGCTGCCGGTGGGCAGCGCTGCTTGCTCGGCGCGGCGGCTGGCACGCCTGCCGGCATGTACGGCGCCTCGCTCGGCTGGTCCCCAGAGCGCGACCTGGCCAGCCTGCGGTCGGCCGCGCGGCAGGCCGCCTGCGGGCGTGCTGCGGGCTGAGGCCGAGATCCTCTTCGGCGTGCTCGGCCCGAGCTGGCGCCGCGACCCTGCCCTGCCGCGGTCGCTGCCCTCTCCCCGCTGTGGCAGTCGGCGCATGCGCTGCGCCGCCGGCGCTTGCCGCTCGGGCTCTGGCCCGGCATGGCAGGCTCCGTGGGCGCCAGCCACGACCGCTTGGAGGGGCCCGCAGCCGCCGCACAAGACACCCGCGCGGCTCTGCTGGACGCTTGGGCGCGGTGCGAAACCCTCGCGGTGGCCGGGCGGCGCCCCCACCTCAGACGCGTCGCAGACGGGGTCGACCGCCCCGGCGCCTGCTGGAAAGCAAGGAGCTCCCGCCGGACGCAGCCGGCGCCTTGCGCGCGGTCTTCACGGGCAACATCGCCACCGAGACGGTGGCCGGCAGGTGAGGCCAGCCCTCGCCATGATGCCCGCGCTGTGTCGCCTCGGATGAGACGCGCGAGCACCGCTTCTGGAGGTGTCCCAAAGTGGGGCGCGGTCCGCCGCGCCAAGCTGCGGGCTGGCGGCTTCAGCGAGGACGCCCTGCTGGGGCGCTTGCCTGCTGTGGCCGCGTTCTTCGGAATGCTGCCCGCAGACGCTCGCCTGGCCGCGCATGCTGTGCAAGCCAGGCAGCAGCTGCCGCTGCCTCCGCTGCCGCCCAGGCGGTGTGCCCCGGGCAGGCCCGGGCGCGGGCGTGGAGCGACGGCATCTGCGAGCATCCCACCGATCCGTTGCTGGCCCAGGCCGACTAGGGGTTGCGCTTAGAGTGGCCCGACGGCACAGTGCGGCGCTGCAGTGGGCTGGTCGGCACCGCTCAGCGCGCTGATCTCACCGTGACCGCGCATGTCGACAGCGAGGCATGGGCCCCCGTGGGGCTGATCTCCGACTCCAAACATGTATGCCGAGGGATCGCCGCGCTGCATGCGGGCGCGCATCCCCGCGAGTGGACGCACGGGGACCTGTGGGAGCTCCTGGCTCCGAATCGCCAGATCGGCTACATTTCAGCGCGCTGGGTGAACGGCCGCCTCGATGCGGAAGCTGCTGCGGCAGGGGGGTCGCGCTGGCGACGCGAACGCCGACGAGCTGGCGGGGGCCGCGGCGCGCGCTCAGCTCCCCGCGCCTGCTCTCTGCACGCAGCGGCAGGTGCAGCTGCACGCCCTGTGGGTTCTCCAGCGGGTGATGTTGGCCGTGGAATTGGCCGCGCTGCAGGCGAACTGCGAGAATGCGGGGCCCGCGGGCCTCCAGGTGCGCTGGCGCTGGACAGGCGGGCCGCCGCGGCGGTCACTCGCCGCCCAGCCTGGCCAGCAGAGGGCGCTGCTGGAGGAGGCGGCGGCCGGCGCGCAGGCCAGGCCGCCGCCGCCCCCCCCCCCGCCGTTCGTGGGCCGCGGGGCAAGGCTTGCCGCAGCGTGGCGCAGCCGAGGCCGCCCGGGCCTTCTCGGGATGTGGGTCCTGGGAGCCGCACCTAGCCTCGCAGGGCCCCAGCTGCGTCGCCTGCCTCCGTAACGACGCGGCGGCCCTGCGGTGGCAGGCTCTGACTGCCCGGCCCTGCCCAGGCTGGGCCATTTCGCTGCCGCCCCGCGCCTCTGCGCTCCTGCTTGCCCCCGCGGAGAGGGCCAAGAGGGCCGAGGCAGATTAGCGCGCCGCGCTGCGCCGGCGGCTCGCGTCGCTGCAGCGACCTGGGATGCTGCCGTTTCACCCTCCATCCCTCCTTCCCTCCCGCCCCTCCCCCCTCTCCCCCCTCCGTGCCACAGAGCCCCCCCCCTCCCTCCCTCCCGCCCCTCCCCCCCTCTCTTCCCCCTCCCTCCCTCCCGCCCCCCCCCTCCTCTTCCCCCATCCCTCCCTCTATCCCCCCCCCCCCTCCTCTTCCCCCTCCGTGCCACAGAGCTCCTTCGGGCTTGCAGCAAGTAAACGAGCGAGCGAGCCGAAGGGCGCCGGCGCCTGCCACGACCACGGTGTGGCCCTCCTGCGGCTCGTCGTCCGCGGGCGCGCGGCGGCGGCTCGGGGCCGAGGGCGGCGGCTCCCTCCGGCGGTCGCGGTCGCGGCCGTCGTCGCGGTCGGCGTAGCGAGGCGGCGGGTCCTCAGGGATGATATTTTG
>CAUYUJ010018715.1:187500-202500 GCA_963575745.1 Prorocentrum cordatum
AGGCAAACAGGCAAGCACACAGGCAGACAGACAGACAGGCAGGCAGACGGACAGACAGAGAGATGGACAGATAGACAACCAGACAGACGGACAGACAAACAGACAAACCGAAACACAACCAGACAGACAGGCAGACACACAGACAGTCACACACACACAAACACACACACACACAAAAACACACACATTCACGCACACACGCACACACACACACACACACACACGCGCACACACATGCACACACACGCGCACACACACACACACCGCGGCCAGCCTTCGCGCCGCTTCCCTTGTCGTAGCCACGGCCGCCTGTGCCGCGCCGGCTCCGCTCCGGGGGGGACAGAGCGGAAGACCAGGTCGGACGTGATGAATTGGGACGACGAACATGACCAGGCCCTGGAAACGACGGATGCTTTTCTGATGGGACCTGGTTTACTTTTATAAGATTTGTTTCCCGCCATGGTTGTTCCTGGTTCCGTCGCAACTTTTGCTGCGCTTGCGGTTCCGAGATTATGGTGACGCTTCTGTTTGGCCCCCACTCCGGGGAACGGCTTGCCTCGAAGTGTTGTAGACACAAGAACCAAATTCTCGGAAACGGTACAGTTAACCCGTGTAGTAGTAAGGTTGCGCGATAAGGATGCGAGGGCCTTGGACGCCCATCTCGAAGTTTTTCGAGCGGGGCCTGGCCATCGAGTGGCCGAGAACGGACCGAGGAGGCAAGGATGCAAGTGTACCCTTGGGCAGGTTGCCCATCAGTACTATGTGGGTTGACTGTAAACACAAAGGCTCTGCTGCTTGCAAAGCCCACCGAGCCATGGACAGGGGGGGTTTAGGAGGGACCTGGGGGGAGCAGTGACCTTGGTCGTTCGGGGGCCCTCTTGGAGGCCACATCGGGGGGGCGCAGAAAAGGAAAGGGAGTCGGGAGTTCGGTGGGGAGGGGGGCGAGATGGATGGATGGATGGATGGATGGAGGGGTGGGGCGTGGGAAGAGGGAAGAGGTTTGAGACAAACACTGGTAGGGTCAGAAAGAGGTTAGGTAGGAAGTGAGAAGCGGGCAAACTGGGGAGGGGAGGGCAAGGGGGAAATTGGGGAGGATGGGTGCACAATCAAGGAACATAGAGCACAGAAATTGCGCGTGTCCTTCGGCCTCGTCTCTGGGAGAAGGCCTCTGCAGCAATCGGCGTGCACTCTCCTGCTAGACACTCGGCAAACGGGGCACGGCAGGGAAGGCGAGAACGGCAGGGGTGGGAAAGGAGGGAGACTGCGCGAACTGCCCACACGAAACACTAAACCAAACCTCATGGTGATGTCGACCGTCACCACCGAGTACACCTCACGGATCGAGGGGGGGACATGGCCGAAGCAGCCCAGCAAGACTGAGTTGCGACGTCGCACAGAGCTCGTTTCAACCACTACGTAGGATTGGCCAAACCTCGAACCTCCTCCCCTCCCACCCTCCCCTCCTTCCCCCTCCCTCACACTTACACAATCTGAATTCTTATCTCCTCTCTCCCCTGGTGAAGTCCGGGAAATGGCCAGCCCCTCTCAACTTCCTGGCTTCTTACATATGGTTTTCGTTGGTTTTCGCTGGGATGTTTTCAAAATGCTGCTCTCGCTCAGGCGCTGACTACATTTTCGGGCCACCGCTCGTTCCGAATCGTGCTGCCGCTGCAGCGTTGGCCTCATTTCCGCGCTTCCACTCCTTCCGAATCGTGCTCCCGCTGCAGCGCTTCCGTCATTATGTCCCGCGCCATGCCACGGCATGGTTTTCGGTTCTTCCAAGTGGGCTCCAAAATCAAGAAACTGCCCCCCCGAAACAATCATCGGAAGTGATTACACATTCGGTGTCAATTCGCTGAATTTATGGGTCGCAGAAGCCCCCCTCCCCCCCACTTTGGGGCGTCGCCTCGCCATGCTATGTCAAGCTCCGCGTCCTCCGAATCGTGCTCCCGCTGCAACGCTGGCCTCATTTCCGCGCTTCCGCTTCCGAATCGTGTTCCCGCTGCAGCGCTTCCGTCATTATGTCCAGCGCCATACCACGGCATGGTTCTCGGTCCTTCCAACGCATCCCAAAAATCTAGACAATGCCCCCCACGAACAATACATCGGAAATGATTGCACATTCGGCGCCAAGCCCCCCCATTTGTGGGCGTTGCCAGGCCATGCCGAATCATGCTACCGCTGCAACGTTGGCCTCATTTCCGCGCTTCCGCTCCTTCCGAATCGTGTTCCCGCTGCAGCGCTTCCGTCAGTATGCCCCGCGCCATGCCACGGCCAGGTTTTCGGGCCTTCCAAATAAGCCCCAAAATCTAGAGACTGCCCCCCCGAAACAACCATCGGAAATGATTACACATTCGGTGTCGGTTCGCTGATTTTTTTGGACCGCATAACTCCCCACTTCGGGGCATCGCCACGCCATGCTATGTCAGAATACGCGTTGATATTCAACACCACGCTATGCCATGTGATGCTATGCTGTGCTACGACATCCGGCTGCGCGAACAAGAGGGAAAGCTACGCCATGGTAAAGGATGTCGCGAGAGCACCTGGCTTGCTTCCTCCCCCTCCCTTCTCTTCCCTCTCTCCGAGCAGGCAGGGCGCAAAGCCGGCCGCCCCGTCTGCCCGTCCGCAGCTGGGCTGGGCCTGCGTCGCGCCCGTCGTCGCGCCTCTTCTCGTAGCCTCGGGCGCGAGGGCTGGTCATCCTCGCCCTCCTCCGTCCCTCTCCGTTGTTATTCGCTCCCCCTTTCCCCCCTCCACCCTCCTGTTCTCGCCCTCCCTCTTCCTGCACCTCCTCATCGGCCACCCGTTCCTCCTTCCTCATCTATCATCCTCCCTCGCGAACCCTTCCCGATTCCCCCGCCTCGCCCCCCCCACCCACCCCCCCCCCCGGGAAGGGGCGCGGGAACGCGGGAGCGGCGAGGAAGAAAACAATGGGTGGGAAAAGGCAGGGGCGGGAGAGAAGGGATACCCCCTGTGCCGCGCCAGCAGCCTCTGATGGTGAGCCACCCGATGCCTCATCGGCAACGCCACTTCGCGCAGGCCTGGTGGCGAGGTCGAAGGTCTGTGCTCCGTGGCCGGGGAGGGGGTGGGTGTCTGCGTGGCGTTTGGAGTCCACGTCGGGGCTCTGGGAGCGCCGGGGGCCCGTCCTCGGGCCGAGCCGGGGCTCCGGGTCGGCTCCCTCTGAGGGCTGGCCGGGGTGATCGCAGGGCGCACCCTGTGGCACGATCGTGGGCAACTCGGGAACCCCTGCGGGCAAGAAGGGGAGGCGCCGCATTTGGGTCGTGGGGTTGGTCGGGCGGGCGCCGACAAGAGTGCGCAAGACGCGGAGCACGGCGAAAACAACAAGAGGACCACGGGGGGGATGGCAAGCGCAAGGACGTGGAGCAAGGTTGTTGGGATGACAAGCGCGAGGTGGGCGAAGGACTGAGGTATAGAGCATGACGAAAACGATAATGACGACGACTCGCGACGACGATGCTGGAGGAAGCGGACGCCGGCTGACGACGCTGGCAGTATCCGTTGATGTCAACGTTCGATGTTCCTGCGTTTCTCTCCGCGGCATAGCGCGGGAACGTTGGAGATCACCTAGAGCAGAAGCTGGCAGTGAAAGACAAATTTCTGAACGGCTCAGCTTGGCAGACACCTGATCTCATCAGAACAACGCTCAAGCACGAAAAAACACCAAACAACTTATGTAAAGCGGCGTGTTTGCCGCTGGGGGTGCTCGAACGACATGCGCACCGAAGCCAGTACGTGCTGGCAACACAAGCTACTATAGCGTGGAATGCAAATCAGAGCACGGCGTTCACATTATTCCCCCGAAGTTTCATTAAGGTCACGACGGGCACGGGTGAAGGGAGAACTTGGAAGCAACTATGGAAAAGCACCGCCACAACCTTGTTCGACTCGGCAAACATCCAGCGATCCCAGAAACGCATCCGCCCACCCTGGAAACATGGAGGTGCTGAAAAGCGTTCGGCATCTGGACACGCGAACTGAAACGAATGACGGACCCCATGGGCCGTGTAGAGATCTTGGGGATTTGGACACGCGTCATGAAGCGCATGACGGACTTTATGGGCCGAGTTGGGTCCTTGGGGTTTCGAAGGGCTTGTCTGCAGCCCTTTGAGATCCTTTTGCGGGGGCTCTTCTTGTGTGCCTCCGCGCGCTTCTTGGGGGCCTCTTGCGGGTCCCTCGGGGCGGTGGTTTTGAAGTCCTTTGGGAAATCTGTTGGGGCGTTGTTTAATCGTTTTGGAAGGTGTTGGAGGTCCTTCCCCACGGCCCACTGAGACCCAACCCGACGACCACGACGGCGCTGACCACGACGGCGCGGACCTGGCACCGACGGCGAGGACCCCTCCGATCCGCCCCCCCCGCGCGGTTGCACGTTCCCTGCCATTCCTGCCGCTCCCTCCTTTTCCTCCTCCTTGCATGTCCGCATCTGGTCGCTGCTTGCTCCTCCTCCTCCTCCTCCTCCGCCTCCTCCTCCTCGTCCTCCTCCTCCTCCTCCTCCTCCTCCTCTCCTCCTCCTCCTCCTCCTCCTCCTCCTCCTCCTCCTCCTCCTCCTCCTCCTCCTCCTCCTCCTGCTCATTCTCCGTCCCTCCTTCCCGGTCACCCTCCACTCCTCCTCCTCCTCCTCCTCCTCCGCCCCCATCCTCCTCCTCCTCCTCCTCCTCCTCCTCCTCCTCCTCCTCCTCCTCCTCCTCCTCCTCCGCCCCCTCTCCTCCTCCTCCTCCGCCTCCTCGTCACCCCGCTTCTTCGTGCGAGCAGTCGGGGAGCCCCGCCGGGGCCCCGTCGGGGCGTCGTGTCGCGCTCGGCGTGGCACGTTGGTGCGGCGGGCCCTCCGCGGCAGGATCGAGCCACCCGGACGCCGATGGAGCTCCGAGCGGGTGCTCTGGAGCTCCGCGCGGACGTGCCTCGGCAGAGGCAATGAAAACTTTGCTCCGCGCGGACGTCAACTCTCGGAGCTTCCGTCGGCCTGCGTGTAAACTGTTGGGGCTCCGCGCGGACCTCCTGGAGCTCCGCTCGTGGAGCTTGCATCGGCACGAAGATCTCTTGGCTCGGCGCTGGAGCCCCCAGGCGGCGCCTGATGCGCCGCCCCTGGCGCGCTCCGCGCGCCGGGGAGGGGCGCCCAGCGCCGATCCGAGAAGTCCGCGCGGGGCTCCAGAGGTTCCTGCCTCTGCAGCTCGCCCTTCCTCGGAGGAGCCGCGACCACGAGTTGAGGCCCCAGCGCGGGGCAGGCGGAGGAGCGGCGGCAGAGGCGGCGAGCCTGAGCCACGGTCGTAGCCGCCCTTGTCGAAACCACCGCCTCCGCCCCCCCGGCGCTGCCCTCGCGGACTCCACCTCTCACACTCCGCCCCGTTAGGCAGACAGCGCAGAGCCTCGTGCGCCTCGCGCGGGAGGCAGTCACACTCGCGCCAGGGAGTGCGAGGAGGCCCCGTCCCTGCCGCCTGCCTTCCATCCAGGATGGAGGTAGCAGGAGCAGAAGGGCGAGACGAAGAATAACAGGAAAGACAGATCGCCGGCCCAACGGGCCAGAGGCGTGCTAAGATCTCCGGCAACTGGTTAAAAGGGTGTCTAATTCGCGCACGCGAAGCGGCCCCTGGGGGTCCCTGGACGGAAAGTATCCTGCACAAATCGGTTCAGAGACGGCATTCCTCCTGGGTACAGCCTTGCAGGCGCCCCCGAGCGCGAAAAGAGGACCCCAAAAGGCCCCCAAGACGGTCCAAGAGGGCTCCGAGTCGGCGACCGATCCGTCCAAGACGCCCAAGATAGCCTTCAGACAGCCGAAGACGCCTCCAAGACGCCCCAGGAAGCCTCCAAGGGGCCCAAAGAGGCCCCCAAGAGGGGTCCTAAGAGGGCACCTAGAGGCAACAATGAAGCATTTTGGCGTTCTCGCCTTTTCGGCTTCCCCGCACTCGAAAGCGGCCCAAGATCGCCCCAAGACAGGCCAAGAGGCTTTAAACAGGGCCGGAAAGCGGCCCACGAGGGCCCAAAGACGGCCCAAGAGGCCTCCAAGACGGCTCAAGAGGTACCCAAGACGGCTCCAAAGGCCCTTTCAGAGGACCCCAATAGCCCCCAAGAGATTCCTAGAGGACCCCGTGAAGCCCCAGGAGGTCCCAAGAGGCTCCCGAGAGGCCTCCCAAGGACCCCAAGACGCGATACCCTTCCCGAGCATGTTCAACTCGTATGCGGCGGACCCAGGATCCAGCAAGATTCGTCGTAGAGCGGGCCGAATGAAATCCAGCATCCGCACAAAAAAAACACCAACGCGCGCCCCAGAAATTCCAACGAAGCCGCAAACGGAACCCAAACAAGCACTCGAATGCCCCAGCAGCGGAACTCCATGGGTGACAAGCCCAACTCCATGGGTGCCACATACCCAAACAAGCCCCTAGAACCAACTACACAGGAACCGCTCCACCTCCAAGACTGCTGACGTAATGCCTCTTGAAAACGACCACCGTCCAGCAGCGAAACTTGGGCAACGAACGCGCGGGCAAAAGCCAGCAATGCCACATCATGGGCCGGCGGCATGAGCGACGCGATGAAATAATACCAGCACCACAACACGTAACTACCGATGTAGCGGACTACTGAAAAGATGCAGCTGCAGCGAGACCCGACTACCCTTTCAAGACGAGTATGGCGTGCCGCCTAATTTCATGTCGGACATGACCTCCTACAGGCGGATCTTGCGATAGCAAAACATGATCGATAAATGATCGAGCATGGTCAAAAGAGCACGAAACAAAAACGTCACAGATACATGTTTATATTCTTGACTACTCCTCCTGTAGAGGGACATGCCGACTTACGCCGAATGAGAATTATGTTCATTCTGCTGCACGCCTAAGCATACAAGAAACATGTGAACAGCAAGACGGGGCAAAAGGACAAGCTGGAATATGACCGGAGGCAAGCGTATGGCAAGCCAGGGGCAAACGCTAACAACAAGGTGCACCAACATAATTATTCAACAAACTACCACAAAACATATCCGCCACCATGCCTGTGGCACGTTGAGGCGTGGAGGAATGCCAAGGGCTGCCTTGCAGGGATGATGCGTCCATGGCGCCTCCCTGGGGCTCTCCAAGGCTTGCATGACGGCCCAGGAAGCCCCCCAGACGGTCCAAAAGGGCCCCGAGTCGCCGAACGATCGCTCGAAGACGCCCAAGATGGCCTCAAGATAGCCCAAGAGGCCTCCAAGACGCCCCAAGAGGCCTCCAAGAGGCCTCCCAAGAGACAACAATCATTGATCTGCCTCCAGCTTCTGAAGGATTTTGGCGTTCCCGCCGTTCGGCTTTCCGACTCTCCCAGACGCGGCCCAAGAGGCGCCCAAGACGGCCCAAGAGGTCCCCAAGACGGCCCCAAAAAGGGCCCAAGAGAGGGTACACGAACGGAAAATCCGAGCCTCCCGCACCGAAAGGCCCCTAGGAGGCGCCAAGAGGCCCCCACGAGGCCCGAAGGAGGCCTCCAAAACGGCCCCCAATTGGTTGCAAAGCTGCCTCCGCGAGGCCCCCTAGAGGCCCCCCCGCGAGATCCCAGAGAACATTCTATGAGCCTCCTGCCCGCAACACCCGGGCACGGGGACGGGACTTGCCGCAGGCAGCAGGAGCGCCACACCGGCCCAGAGGGCAGCCCCGGCGTCTCCCGATGCAGCCCGAGGACACCTCTCAAAGGCCCCCTGAGAGCGTCCGAGAGACCCGGCCCTGATCCGACACCGGCCCAAGTAGGGAGCCCACAAAGGACGTACGCGCCCAGCTATGTACATGAACACGGCCCGTCGATTGTGCAATGCATGCTCTCGAAACCAGCGTGGATTCATGTACACGTACGTCTTTCTTTCGCTCCTGACCAAGACGGCGCAAGGCACGAAGAGAGGGCCGGACCCTCCGCCACACGGAACTGCACAGGGGCGGGGCCCTTCGCGAGGCTAAGTGGTTTCCTGTCTACTGGCCCGAGGCGTGGGCTGTGTGGGCCCCACACTGTGGGGGGGGGCCAAAATGCTACCTCCTCCTGCTCCTCCTCCTCCTCTGCCTCCTCCTCCCCCTCCTCGTCTTTCCTCCGCCTCATCCTCGTCCCTCCTCCGCCTCATCCTCGTCTCTCCTGCATATTCCGCCCGGGCAAGCCCGCGCCGGGCTCTCCTGGAGCGGACCCTTTTTTGCCGCGACGCTGCTCAGCCACGCGTGCGTCCTCCGACCCGCTTCTCCCCCTTCCTGTGTTGGTCGTTCTCGCTCCTCCTGCCTCCCGCCATCCAGCGTGCTCGCTCCTGCCTCGAGGCTCCCTGGAGCGCCCTCGACGAGCCGCGGCCCATGGAAGTTCCCGGGGGCGTCTCGCGCTGCAAGAGGGGTCAAGCGCTTCTTGCTGGTCGTGGGGGGGGGCCTTGTGGAGCCCCTTGGGGTCTGTTGGGGACTTTTGGGAACTCTTTGGAACCATGCGGGAGCCTTTTGGCGGTCTCGCCGGGGCCTCTTGGGGACTTGTGCGGAGCAGCTTGGGGCGGGGCCCTCCGAGAACACCTGGGAGGCCTCTTGGGATCCGTTGGGAGCCTGTTGGGGGGCCGCTGGGGGCCCTCTTGGGGGGGGCCTTTTCGGGGGCGCGCCGCGGGCCTCCGGGGAGCCGCTGGGAGGCGAACGGGAGGCCAGGGGGGCCCATCGGAAGCGAGCACACGAGAAGGCCAACTCCAACGATATCTTTGGAGGGGCCCAAGGACACACAAATAAATACACACAAATCCCAAGACTTCCCGTAGTGTTCAAATGCTTTCCGGGTTTTCGTCTTCCCCCCCCCCCCACTTCCCACATTTTCCAACATTTTCCTGGGAGTCGGCGATTCGTTGTGTCTGTGTGCTTCTTTCCTTCCTGCACATGTCCTATGTCTTTGAACACGTGTTTGGCTTCGCGGGCGCGTCCTGGAGGGTCTCCTGGGAGACCCTCTGCGGTGGCGGAGGGGGGGGGGGCGGCTGCAGGTGGAGGCACGGTAGCAGAACGTGAGCATGGGCGATATCTGAAGGGGTGGGGTGGGATGAGAGCGGGGGGAGGAGGAGGAGGAGGAGGAGGAGGAGGAGGAGGAGGAGGAGGAGGAGGAGGAGGAGGAGGAGGGGAGGAGGAGGAGGAGGAGGAGGAGGAGGAGGAGAGGAGGGGGAGGGAGGAGGGGAGGAGGAGGAGGGAGGAGGAGGAGGAGGAGGAGGAGAGGAGGAGGAGGAGGAGGAGGAGGAGGACGAGGAGGAGGAGGAGGAGGGGTAGGGGCTCAAAGGGCCCTGGAATCGACAAGGCCGTTGTTTTACCGGTTTCGTTTTGCCGTTTGTTTGCCGGTTCCGTCGCCGTTCTCTTGCGGGTTCCCGCTCCGGTTCCGCGCCTGGAGCCGTTTTTGTTGCCGTTTCCGTTCGCCGTTTTTTTGCCGTTTCCATTTTCAAGGGACCCTTTCTCGAAACGGTGAAAAAACGGCCCTGCCGTTTCCGGGGCCCACTAAGAAGCGGGGAGGGGGGTGCCCTCCGCTTCGCCAGCCCCCCGAGCACAGCGAGTCGTCATCGATCTGCGCCAAGTGATGCAACAATTACTCAAGTCACAGTCGCAAGATCCACTCAAAGCACGCAGAAGCTGACGCACAAAACCATGTCCCATCCTTCAGCTATGACAACCACCCCTGCGAGCCCTTGTCGTATGAGGCTTTGCTGTACGATCCCCTGTCGTATGAAGTCTTCTCGTAGGAGCTCTTGTCGTACGACGGCTTGCTGTACGAGTCGTAGGACTTCGGCCATGGAGTTGTTTGGGGAATCCAGGGTGGGTGCACAAATCGCATGCGTCTCTCATCTCTGCGCCCTGCTATCCTGAACAGATGCAGTCGGACCTAGGCCAGAATAACATCAAGAACACGAGACCATCCGCCCGCCAACATGAAGAACATTCGAGGGTTCCCTCCCCCGGGATGCACACGAGCATCCCACAAGCACGAGGAACAGTAGGGACCCCTCCCCGAATGGCCCTCGATCTTCTACTTCGGCCTGACTTTGCATCAAGCGATTTCAACTGCTGACCTAAAGTCCTCCCCGACACTTTCAACACTTCGCCACCACCCATCACGGGCGACAAACGTTTGGAGGCTTGGAAATGGGCACCAACACCAACACAGAGGGTTGCCTCCACTGGAAGAAAGTGATTCTAGATCTCGGTGTTGGCGGTAATATTTCGGCCGCCTAGGAAGCCAGAGTATGACCAGCATCGCCAAGATCGGGACATTCTTCCATCGGAGGCACACCGCGGATATTGGTGTTGGTGTCAACCTCTAGGCCCCCGAAACGTGTCAAGACCTGCGCCCTCGCTGTCTGGATACTGGATGCTGAGACGTGATCCATTTGATACAATAAAAACGTATTAACGACGGGTGCAAAGGACACGAGACCCTTGGAAACAGAAATTGGGACTTGTGGGGCGGCGGGCGACCCGTGCAAACGGCGAAGGACGGGCCGCAGATGCAAGGACACACAGGGCCCCCTGGATGAAAGCGCGCGTCCTTACTGGGTGTGCTGACCGTGCGCGATCCCGTTGATCAGTTCCGCGCCGGGCCAGAGCAGCCCTGCACCGATGGGGCCGCGGCCGTCGAACCCAGACCGCGCGAAACCGTGGATATGGACATGGACATGTCTCCCACCAACGGACCGTGGCGCTTGAAGGAGTCCTCTGCCAAGCTCCGACGCATAGCTGGACGGGGGCATCGCGTGCAGGACCACACACACATGCACACTTCTGTACTTCTGTAACCGAATGCCCCGATATTAGTCCCCTGCAAAAACTGAGTTTCGGGGTCCGGGGGGGGGGGTAACATTTTTTTCCCGACGGGTCGCATGTACGGATGCACGGGTAACACATAGACATCACAAGATAGACAGCACCACGTGGCCAGCAGCACATCGACAACACCCTGTTGACAGCACATAGGAATAAAATCCCATAGTGTCACTTTCTGCTTAACAAATCCGTGGGGGGGCGCGCGTTTAAAACACAGTTCCCCTGCTAGGGCGAATCGCGGGGTGGCGCCCGCCAGATTGAAACTCAACAGAGCGGCACCTGTGATTAGCGCCGACGCCCGGCCGCCAACGAGAGGCAAGGGGGGATGGGAGGCAAGGGCGAGCCAGGGCGCCCGTTTTTCGGTCGAACCGATGCGGACCTGCGGGCAAGGCGGGCCGGACGAAAGTGGGGCGCAGGAGGAGGGGGAATTTGCCAAGCAGCTCACGTCGCCGATTTTCCAAGCACCTCCCAGCGCCGAAAGCGGCCATGCGTGGGGAACTGGCCCTTCGGCGGGGCGACCGAAACCAGCTGCGCGCAGCAGGCTTCGCACCCCCCCCCTTTCCTTCCCCAGCTTCTCGTCCGACCCAAGCAAGGCGGGTAGTCCTCCTCCCCCCCTCAGTTGCCGTCGTCACCGCCGTCCCCCGCCCTGCCTGCGCCCGTTTCCAGCGGCCGCTCTCTTCGTCGCTCGGGCCTCCTCCTCCTCCTCCTCCTCTTCCTCGTCCTCCGCCTGCTCCTCCTTCTCCTCCCTCCCCCTCCGTCCTCCTCCTCCCCCCTGGCGCGCGTGATTTGTAAAAAGTATCGCGCCCCGCGGGGTCTATTCAGCAGCCCGGGGGAGGGGAGGGGTCTGGCCATTTGATAATCACAAGCTGACATTCGCCCTGCCACACGTTTGTGACTTGGGAAAGCTGACGTGGTGAGAACCCCATAGCCCAGCCACACGGTCGTGATAATGTTCCCTTCTGAACATGAAAAGGTCGCAACTTTGATTCGTAACGTTCCCTGGGGATAATGATGTTCGGCCTCGCCGCCCCTCTCCCCCGACCAACTCTGTCTTGGCCGGAGATAATCAAGACCGGGAATGTAACGGGGGGATGAGTTTCATTATCTGGGGCATGGGGTTAAGTTGCATCGCTTGACCTGGTTCGCATCTAGCTGCGGAGTTGATTCATGAGAACGAAGCCAAGACGAAGATCATATCGCGTGAGGATATATCAAGTGGCAGATCTGGAAGATGTCTCGGGCGCCGCGGCCTTCTCAGAGCGTTCTGGAACGAACTTACAGCGCTCTGGAATTCCCCGGAACGGACTCATACTCGAACGAACCCCGTCATATTCATCACGGCCAAAAAAAACTGAAGAGGACCAATACAGCGGAACGGAATTATCTTCGTCCGGGCCTCGTCATGGATGAAATGAGGAAATACAACAAGTACCCGGAACGGATTTACTCTCGGTCGAGCACCGGCAGATTCAGCATGAGATGGAAAAACCTTAGAAGAGCCAATTCCCCTGAAAGGATGCATCCTCGTCCGACCCCGTCACATTCATCATCGCTGATGTGTTGGGAAAAATTAAGAGAACCAAATTCCCCTGAACAGAATCATCCTCGTCCGCGCCCCGTCAGACTCATAATGGCTGACCTGATGGGAAAAACTGAACGAGGATCACTTCCGTGGACCAGAATCTTCGTCCGAGCCCTGTAAGATTCATCACGGCTGAAAAGATGAGAAATACGAAAAACAACCGGTTCCCCGGAAAGGATTCATCCTCGTCCAAATCTCGTCAGAAGCATCATGGCAATAAACAAGAAGATTTCCCCGGAACGCATCTATCCTCGTTCGAGCCCCGTCAGATTCATCATGGCTGAAGTGGTGGGAGGCAACTAAGAAAAAAAATCCCCTGAACGGACCGATCCTCGTCCGAGCCAAGTCGAACTCATCATGGCTGACACGAAAGAACAACAACTAGAACAACAACAATTCCCCAGAACGGATCATCCTGATCCAAGCCCCGTCATACTCATCATGGCTCAAATGATGGGGACAACCAAGAACAAGTCACCGGAACGGATGTATCCTCGTCCGGCACTGTCATCATGGCGAAAATGACTGGACAAAAACTGAAACAAATCAAATTCCCAAGAACGGATTCAGCCTCGTCCCAGCCCCGTCAGATTCATCATCGCTGAAATGATGGTAAACACATGAAAGAACCTATCCCCCGGAACTGATTTGTTCCTCGTCCGAGCCCCGTCAGACTCATCATCGCTGAAGTGACGGAACAAGACAATAACGCGGTTCCCTGGAACAGATGTGTCCACGTCCGAACCACGTCAGATTCATCATGGCTGAAGAACTGGAAAAAGACAAACAATCTCTGGAACTGATTGGTCCTCGTCCGATTCCAGTCAGACTCATCATGGCTGAAATGAAGGAAACGCACAACAAAAATGGCACATGCCCCAGAACGATTTATCCTCAACCGAAGCCCGTCATATTCATCATGGTTGAACTGATTAGACAAAAACGAATCGGATCGGATCGGATCTATCCTCGTCCGAGCCCCTTCAGACTCATCATGACTGAAGTGCTGCAACCAAACAACAATGTCTGGAACAGAATTATCCTCGTCCGACCCCGGTCAGAATCATTGCGGCTGATGTGATGCGGAAACCAAGAAATAATTCCCCAGACCGCATTTATCCTCGTCCGAGCCCCGTCAGACTCATCGTGGCTGAAGTGATGGGGCAAAAACACCAGAGAACCAATTGCCCCGAACGGATTTACTCTCGTCTCAGCCCCATTAGACTCAGCATGGCTGAGATGATGGGAAAACAATAAAAAAAACACAAGAAACAAATTTATCTCGTCCGAGCCCCATCAGACTCATCATGGCTGAGGTGATGGACAAACTTGAAAGAACCAATTCCCCTGAACCGATCTATCCTCGTCCGAGCACCGTCAGACTCATCATCGCTGACGTGATTGGTCGAAGCTAAAAAGAACCTCTCCCCTGGAACGGATTTTTTCTCGTCCGAGCCCCGTCGGATTCCTCATGGCTGAAAGAATGGGGAACAAAAACTGAAAAGATCCCCCCGATCAAAGACTCATGGCGTCTCACCGTCCCTTCCGCTGGCGCCTGCCGAGGGCGAGCCGCGCCGACGCCCGGGCTCTCTCTCCCTCTGTCTCTTTTTTTTTTTTTCTCTCTCTCTCTCTCTCTCTCTCTCTCTCTCTCTCTCCTGACCACACGCCAGGCCGCCCAAGACCCCCAACCCGCCCGGAGACCCACGTTGCGCGTTGGGGTGGGGGGGTGTACGGATACCACATGTTTTTTTTCATTGTTCCCCGACGCGCCCCCCCCCCCAAGTGCAAACGCAGGGCAGATGGGTGAGTCGGTCGGGGTGGTTCAGGGGGGTGGTGTTAGGTCGGGCATATCCTCCTACAGGCGACTTTCGGACGACAAATCTAAAATACCCAAGAAATACCACATAACATTCAAAAAATACTGGAAAAATCGTCCCCAGGTTCTTTGTTTGAATCTATGTTTGAATATCCCCCCTGTAGAGGGACAAGGGACAGGCCCGACTTAAGGGTGGTGATTTCTGGGGCGCAGGTTGGTGTGGTTTGGGTGAGTGGTGATTTCTGGGGCGCGCCGCGCGATGATCTCGCTTCCTGGGGGCCTGCCGCGTGGCTCCCGCCTCCTACACTTGCCTTCCTCTCCTCCGCGTCCCGGCCTCGCGCTCCTCCCCCCTCTCCCTCTTTCTCCTCGTGCCTTTTGCTCCTCCTCCTCCTCGTCCCAACCTGCTGCTCCCCGCGCCTCTGCCCCTTCCCCTCCTTCTCCTCCTCCACATCCACCTCCTCCTCTCTTGGTGGCCCCCTGCTCGTCAGAATAGCAGGTACCTCCACCGGCTCGTGCGCCGTAAGGTCTCCTCCTCCTTGTCTTCCTTATCCTTCTCTGTCATGCCTCCTCAAACCGCCTCCTCCTGCTTTAGAGCCCTCCTAGATGGGGTCGGAGTAAATGTGCCTGGAGGATCGCGCCGCATCGGCGATGCATCGGTGCCATCGGCGTGGAGAAAATTGAACTCCACATCGAGCCGCATCACCGATGCATCAGCGATGCGGCGCGATCGTCCGACCCCATCTACTCGGACCCCATCTGGGAGGCCTAGATACTCCGTCTCCACTCCTCCGAGCTCATCCCCTGTTACTCTGTGC
>CAUYUJ010018715.1:207500-360000 GCA_963575745.1 Prorocentrum cordatum
CTACTACTACTACTACTACTACTACTACTACTACTACTACTACTACTACTACTACTACTACTACTACGACTACGACTACGACTACGACTACGACTACTACTACTACTACTACTACTACTACTACTACTACTACTACTACTAATATACTACTACTACTACTACTACTACCACTACTACTACCACTACGACTACCACTATTACTACGACTACAGGAGGCACTTAGACCGCCACTGCACCGCTCCAGCCTCGCCTTGCCACCGTAGCCGCCGGACTTGTCGTAGTCCCAGGACTTCGCGGCGGGCTTGCTGCCATAGGAGTCGTCGCCCCAGGACCTCACCGGGAGGAGGCCGAGGGTGGATGGCCTCCACCTCCAGCTGGCCGCCCGAGCGCGCGGTGGCGGAGACGTGCGGCAGTGCAACTAGATACTGGTGTGTGTGTGTCTGTGCATGTGTATATATATATATACAAATAAGAAACAAAACCACAAACTTGTATCCGCCATCGCGCTCTGAGGCACCGGTCGGAATGTCCTCAAGTCCCTTCGCCGTCATCAGTCCTGTGCGAACGCATATCGGTGTGGCCAGACACCGAGATCCCAGATCTGATGGGGCTTCCTGCGTGCCTCCTGGGGCTTCGCGCATGACTTTCTCAGCCAGGAGGGCCCCAAGGCGGCCAGGAGACCCTAGGAAGCGCCCAAGACGTTCCAAGAGGACCCCGAATCGCCGAAAGACCGCTCCAAGACGCCCAAGACGATCTCCAAACGACCGCGAGACCCTGAAGAAGCCTCAGGAGGGCTCCAGCAAGGTCCCGAAGAGGGCTCCGAGAGACCAAAATAATTGATTTTCCATACGGTTTCACTGAGTTCAACGTGCTCGCCGTTCCGGGCTTCCGACGCTCCAAGACGGCCCAAGCGGCCCCCAAGATCACCCCAAGAGGCGCCCGCGAGTCCCAGACGGCCCAGGAGGGGCCCAATATGCCCTCAGAGTGACCCAAGAGGAACCCGAGAGGGGGAACTCGAACTGACATGTCGCGCTCTCCGCCCCAAGATGACCCCAGAGACCGCCAGCAGGCCCCCAAGATGACCCAAACGCCCCAGGAGGCCCCAGAGAGGCCCAAATCGGACCCCAAGAAACCTCCAAGTCCAAGACACCCCCAAAACCGCCTCCAAGAGGACTCCGGTAATTAGGCCTCCCCCGAGTTCGCCACCGGCGTCCAAGAGGCAACGCAGGCGCGGTGGCGGAACGGGTCGAAGGCCGCTGGGCAGCTATTGAGCACAGCCATGTAGCTATGTATGCATACGTGTATATTCTCACACGCACCTCTCCGAGGGAGTAGGGCTCAGAGGCGATTAATGCGTACGCGGGGCGCCGCGTCCACGATTTTTCTGGCGGTCTCGCTGGGGACATCCTCGAAATTCTGAAAATCGGTGGCACCCCACACGCAGATCGTGACGTCAGGGTCAAAAAACACATGGGAATTTGAACATTCTAACATAACACCTTCAAAAACAGATTGTAATTTCAATGATTCTGACCCCGATTCTCAGAGAATGGCGATTTCGCTTGAGACATCCTCCCAACATCGAGCCCCGACGTACCTTCTGGTACCCCAGACCCCGCCTCGGAGCCTCTTGGGAGCCTCCTGGAATCTCCTGGGGCCTCCTGGGGCTTTCTGTACCTTCTGGTACCCCAGACCCCGCCTCGGAGCCTCCTGGGAGTCTCCTGGAACCTCCTGGGGCTCCCTGCGGCCTCTTGGAGCCTCTTGGGGACTCCTGGAGCCTCCTGGGGTCTTCTGGGGCCTCCCGAGGCCGCCTGGGGTCTCCTGGGGCCTCAGAACTGCATGCACACACACATAGACACAAATCACACCCAACACATCACACGCTAGACAAACATAACACACACACACACACAACACCTACAACGCACAGAACATACGCACAACACAGAGCACACATCACACACATACACAACACTCACAATCCCAGGGCCTCCTGGAGCCTCTTCCGGAATCCAAGTCGGGCCTCCCGAGGTTTCCTGGGGGGCCCTGGTACACACATCGCAAGGTGTGGCAACCCCACTTGCGCTCGAGCGCGACCTCGATCTTAGATTGTTCTGCGTTCACCTCCTGCCTCTTCCCCTTCTCTTAGGCACGCCCTGGCGGCGCCGCCCCAGCTTCCCCTTCTCCATCTCCGATCCTGCAGTCATGGTATCGTCCTGCTTCAAACGCCCTTTCAGTTGTTTTTTGTATGAGTCTGGGGACACACGTGCAACTTGTGTATGTATATATATATATATATACATACATATGTATGTGTATATATATATATATAGATACATAAGGCAATGCGTCGTTCAGAACAGATGCACACGCCAAGTTCAACGCCACAGCCGAATCAATATGGAAGTCTGAGTGCTGCACGGGCCAAAACCTAATATACAGCGAAAGCTCGATCTAGAGGCATCGAGAAACTGCGGCAAACACCAACGATTCGGCTGAAAAGGTCTCTCAAACCCAGAATGGAACTGAATATAGTCGTACATGTAAATGCTCACTTAGCGATACAGGTATGCATGCTTGGGCCTCCCCTTTCGAGCTATGCCTGGGCCAAAGCGAGTGCGCCAACTACGGCTGAGCTAGCAGCTGGCAAGTCCGAAGCTAGCGCCGCAACTGAGCTAGCAAGTCCGAAGCTAGCGCCGTAGTGCCGGGGGCGCACGCCAGACCTGAAGCTATTGCCCATGAGGGACTCTGAGGTTGAAGCTCAAGCCGCGAATGAGAGCTCTCCTCCTCCTCCTCCTCCTCCTGATCTTCCTCCTCCTCCTGATCCTCCTCCTCCTCCTACTTTTCCTCCTCCTCCTCCTACTTTTCCTCCTCCTCCTCCTTCTCCTCCTTGGGGGACTGCGCGAGGAAGTGCGAAGGGGTCCGGAGGCAAACGGGTCCTGGACCCTGGGGCCTTTCCCCGGGACCAGTGCCTCAGCCCGAATCGTTGTCTTACAGTGCCGGGGCCCGTGGAGGGCCCAAGGAAGCCAGAGACGGCGAAAAGCCTCGGGACCCGAGACCCTTCCCTGGCCGTCCCGAGCGCCAGAATATTGCACCCCAGACCTCTAGACCGACCTGCGCTGCAAAGAAACCTCAATTGGAATATATGGAATACAAGTATCAAGGTACTGGTGTTTTTTCTCGTGGCCCTCCTGGAATGCGACCCACTCCCCCCACGGCGAGCACCGACTCCCGCCCACGAACCTCCTTCGGGGCCGCCAGCGGGGTGTCGCCACGTGTGTATACTGGGACTGGACATGAACAGAGCTCTGCGCAGGAGAGGGGGTGAGGGGGCGCGAGCTGAGGGGAGGGGAGGGGGGGGGGACAAGCTAGGTGCGCTCGCATCATATCTGGCGTCCTACCCCTGCCTCCCATCCCTTCTCATGGCGTAGATCTCCTCTCTATTCGCACAGTCGGATGTCGTAGCATGGCATAGCATGACATGGCAAAGCATGGCGTTCAATATCAACGCGTAGCATGACATAGCATGTCGTGGCGACGCCCCAAAGTGGGGAGGGGGAGGGGGGGGGAGGAGCTCAGGGGCTCTTGGAAACGGCAAGGTCGTGTTTTTTCCCCCCGATGCCAGAGGCCTGGATCTTGAGATGGCGAAATGTGAGTGACAAGAGCAACTCGCCCGAACTGAAAGAACGGCTTCGGGATTGGAGTCAGAGCCAGAACCAGAAGACGAACGGCGCCAGAACAAGAAAACAACCCGGCGAAACGACAGCGGAGAAACAACGGCCCTGTCGTTTCCAAGAGCCACTGGGGGAGGGAGCCCGTAACCAACTAAGCCGGGCGCTTCTTGCTGGCTCCCCACGAGCCGCCACCACCGCCGCCTCCACCTCGGACGGGCGGAGAGCGGACATCGCCGACAGAGGAGGGCCAGAAGCAGGCAAGCCAGCAGGCACGCAGGCCCTGCCATTGCTCGGACGTCCATTTCTGGTGCATGTGTCGTTCTCCCTCCTCCTCCTCCTCCTCCTCCTCCTCCTCCTCCTCCTCCTCCTCCTCCTCCTCCTTATCCCCCCTGCTCACTCTCCTGCCTCTTCCTCATCCTTAGGCTACACGCAAGAAGAACCCCTAGCAAGAGTGACCTTAGCGCGCGTTTTTCGGGAGCCGTGGGGAGGTCAAACCCGAGTGCGCAAATCGTTGATATCGCATCGCGTTCACTCAACTGGGGACCCCACTGTGCCCGCACCAGAGGTCACTGCGGCAAAATGTCACTCTTACGTGTAGCCGAATCCTCCAGTCCCGTCCTGACTCCGAACACCCCCCTCAAGCTCCAAGGATCACCAGGCCCATAGAGCCCGTCAAACGCCCCAACTCCTCTCTTAAACACCCGTCCCCGATTGTAATCTCTTCCTTTTCCACCTCCTCCTCCTCCTCCTCCGCATCATCCTCCTTCCAGTCCCCCATCCTCCCTCCTCACTCTCCCCCTTCCCTCATCCTCCCCCCGAGAAAATAATTCTTACTCCTCCTCGTCCGACTCCTCCTGCTCCGCCTGCTCCACCCTCACCCCTGCCTCCTCTTCATCTTGTTTACCTCCTCCTCCGCTCGAAGGCAAGGGGCGGGGGGTCGACCCTGTCCTGGCACGAATCGGGCAAACAATCCCAGCCTCAGATCGCGTAACCCGTCTCTCATGCACAACTGTCACGCCTGGGTCGTCTGAGGGCCTCCCCCTTCTACCTCCCTCCGTTTTGGACGCCCGAAATGGGCACGGAAAGAATGGGTAGAATGCCCAACAACAAATGTTGTCCCAAACCAACAGCGGCCGCTGTTGGGCAGGCGGCCTTCTGTCTCAAATGGACACAGGTCGCGGCAGCGCCGACAGCGAGTCCTGTTGAAAATGATCAGGAACTGCTGTTGGGCATTGTACCCATTCTTTCCGTACCCATGTCGGTCATCCCGATCCGTGGACCTTCCCTGCCTCTCCACGAACTGTTGTGGGCCCCAAGACGATGCAAAAAGACAGACTCGGCGGTGAAGCCTCGGAGCCCCCCAAAAATCTCACCGCACGGCCCGTCACCGCACTGCTACTCGCCCGAGAGCTGCTCGGAGACCAGCCCAAAGCCCAAGTCCAGAAACTCCGCGCGGTCACTCCAACGCCCCACTGACTCACCACACGGAATGGGCACCGCGCCATTTGGAGGCCTCCAGAATCTGGGGGGGGGGGGAGTCGAAGCTTGCATGGAGCCCGCACGCAGCCAAACTGGGCTGGGCGTCCCGATCGATCGACGCGTGGGCGGGAGCCCCTCGGCAGCGCCCCAGAGAGAGAGAGAGAGAGAGCGGGGCAGTGGAAGGAAGGGCATGGTTGCTGTCTTGCTGGTCAACGCAAGTCTGCTGGAGAGAGGAGGACAGGAAACGGACAGGGGGGGGGGCGCGGACGGCCGCAGATCGTCGTGCCACCAGTCGGCCCTGAGTGCAACGCCAGGGCTCCCAGGCCTGCCCACGTTGGTGCCCAATGAAGGGGGGGGGGGGCACACATGTACACATCCTGAGAGGTCCGGGGCCTGCCCGCAGACGATCGAGGGTGTCTCTGGGCACCGACCTCCGCGCTGCGCGCCCCGCGAATGCGCCATATGCGTGACGCGCGGGCGCCTCCGCGGCGCGCTCGCGCCCTCCCCCGCCCCCCCCCCCCCCCCCCCCGAAGAGCCGCTGCCGTGGCCGGGGCCGCGGCGCGCCGAGCGCGCTCGGCCACGCGCCCCCGGGGATGGCCTGGGGCCTCTTGAGGGGGGCTCTCTGACGACCTCCCATGACAAATCAACAACACACACCCATACCCATAGGGCGGTCGGAGAGGGCTATGGGTGCGTGTTGTCGGATGGGGGTCCCCGCTCGAACGGGAACGTTCCCCAGGGTCCGACAACCCGCACCCATACCCATAGCCAGCCCTCCTCTCAACGACCCCCCTATGGGTATGGGTGTGTGTTGCTCGTTCGTCATACCAGGCCACCCCAACCAAACCCGAAGAGCCAAGTTTCGGGTCGGGGGGGGGTACGGGTTCCACATGTGTTTTTGTTCGGATGTTCCCCGACCCGCCCCCCCACTGGGAATCGAGGGGGGGGAAGAATAGGCCTTCGGGTTGGGTTGGGGTGGTTTGGTGGGTGGTGACTCTCACAAGGGAGCTTGCTAGAAGGCGGGAGGGGGTCCAAAATGTCACCCGCCACCCGCCACCCCCGCTCTATGACGTGGGCGTTCTCTCAAGCTCAGAGCGCACACCAGAACGGAAGTCTACAGGAATGTGGCAAATCTGAACGCTTGCCAGGGTGGACAACAACTCGCTCGCTACTTCTGGGACTTTATATGTACAGTCTATGCGGCGCATGCTGCATGGTGCGTACTACAACCTTCGGGAGCACATAGAATATTGCAAGCAAGGTGGTGCAATGTGTGGGGTAAACTTCGAGGTGTAAGATATGCGGTATAAGATAGGTGGTCAACCAAGAGAGCAATGACTTGCCCACCCAACTACACCGACAAACACCCCACCCTCCAACCCGCAACTTGAATTGCAGAACCCGTGCGGCCGCGATTACGGTGGCTGTTTGGCACGAACTGGCGCATGTCTGCGGCCACGCTGGTCCACGTTCAATTGCGCGTAGAGCGGCCAGCTGGTTTGGCACAGCAGATACGGCCGCGATGGCGCTTACCGATGGGAACTTCCTAGCGCGTCTCCATGGCCGCGCTGGCGCGCGGACATGGGCCAGTGGCCCATTGCGGGTCAGTGGCCCGGACAGGTGCGAAACCATGATGACGTCGGTAACGGCGGCAACAATGATGAGACTAGCGATGGTGGTTGCGATGAAACGATAATGAAGACAGCAAGGCCGATGACGGTGCCGATGTCGGTGACGACGATGGCGATAATGAAATCCATGTGTCGGCGACAAAGGTTATTGACTGATGATGGCAGCAATGGCGGCGGTTGGCGATGACGACAACAGTGATCATTCAATGGCGCCGATGGGGGTGCTGGTCAGGAAGTACGTGCGCGCAGGAATTCAATGAAACTGGCTGGCACGTTGTTAGACAACATGGTCAGTCCATATGCGGTTGAGAGGCTCTACACCATGAAACGCTTCAGCAAACAATGATTGTGTACAGATACTGGCACGCGCGAGTGGCTGCGCGCGCGTGGCCCACATGGGATCATGCGGCACGGGTGCTTGCACTGGACGCAAGCTGGTTCAACGCAGATGCACTGTATGGTGATGTGCGAATGCGGTTTCTGGACGAGGCTGCGGGCATCAGCTGGCTCCCATACGATTCCAGCAAGTGCGCGCGGGAAGGTAATCTGCAAGATCTGTGGTGTCAAAGACGTTGGTGTTTGATGATCTTATGCTGAAGCGCTTGCGACCTGAATGTTTTGAGCATGATTTTGACAAATGCACACGTGTGGATTGTGTGACATCTTCGTCCAGCAACGATTGAACAACATCATTTGAAACAGACAAGAGCGCGCACATGGCACTATTTGACAAGGATGGGGGCGTCAGTAAAGGCTGGCCAGGGATGGTATAATCGAACATGGAACAAGATCGATGACACAGTAACGTATGTACTATGTATTCCCAAGGGTATCGACAAGCCCGGATTGGGGGGGAGTCGATCTCCCTTGCCAATTAATCTAAGACGCACATCTCCGAGGGAGTAAAGCTCAGAGGCGATGAATTCTCATGCGCATTTCTCCGAGGGAGAAGAGGTCAGAGGCGATTGTTTCGAAGCCGTCCCCCTTGTTTCGTGCCTTTTCGCTAGGGACACCCTCAATATTCTGGATAGCGGATGCACCCTTCACGCAGATCGCGACGTCACAGTCCAACACCACTGGCTTTTCAACATGTCGACATACAACCGTCGCACATATCATGGACTCAAATGATGCTTGGCGTCGCTCGTAAAACTACTACTACTACGGTAGGAACCCGTGTGAGATCTCTGTAGTTTGCCGGGGAATGTCGCCCAACCTCCGCCTCCTGATTCCTGGCTCAGGCGTGAGAGTCCCACGAATGCTGCCCGAACCAATGAGCCAGGCGACTCCTGGAGCATTCGCTCTTCCTCCTCCTCCTCCCTCCTACTCCTCTTCCAGCTCTCTTCTCCTTGTCCTCCTGCGTCATCCTCATGCGTCCTCCTCCTCGTTCTCTTTCTCGGCACCATGAAGCAAGCGCTCGAACCTGTGTTTTCACAAGGTATCCTGATGATCTTCCCGGATTGGTAGCATGAAGTCGGGGCCACATATGGAAGGGGCTCCAACCTATGCTTTACTGGGTGTCCCGATGGCCGCTTCGGACTGGTAACGTGAAGCAGGGGCCCATACGGAAGGGGCTCCCGCTAGAGACTGCCTCGCGATTCACTCGCAGACGCGACACCCGCACGAGTCTTCCTCAAAATGAATGCGTGAATGTGTGTGTGTGCGAGTACGTGCCGTGATGATGCTGATGATGATGCTGGATGCTCATGATGGTACGGTGGCAGTGACGATGGTGGCATCATCAGTATCACCACTACATCCCCTGAGACTGGTGATGCTAGAACAGTGGCGACAATGATAGCGATGATGATGGTAATGGTGATACGTGCGACCAAAAGAAAAGGACCAACGGGGGGGTTCGGAGGACTGTTCCTGCGCGGGCGTGTCTGTGTTCAGAGAAAACAACAAGTTCCACGCAGGATGTGGGCCGCTTAGGGTGTGCGTTTAGTTTGAGTGTGTGCGTGTGTCCGATGTCCTGTGATGATGTGGATGATGATGTTGATGGGGGTGATGATAATGATGTTGATGATGACGATGCTGATGATACTATTTGGTGATGGTAATCACGATGATGATGCAGACGGCGATGATGTTGATGCTGATGAATGATTGTGATGACTACAGATGTAAGCGTGCAACTGGCGTAACTCATAGCGCTGCCGGGATTTCTCATGACGGTGATGATGATAACGACGACGATGACGAGTGTAAAAGGAAGAGAGAGGAGAGGAGGGTAAGGAGGGATTTTCGCGGGAAGTCTAGAGAAAACGAAAGCCCCACTTAGGATGTGGGGAGAAATCAAACGTTTCGCGGGAGACATCCTCCGAGCATTGGCAGAACACCCTCCTGCGCCACACGCACACACACACGCGCACACACATACACGCACACATCGCAAGGCGTGGCAACCCAACCTGCGTTCGGCTGCGATCCCGCTGTTGCACCTCCTTCACAACAGCCCCTTGGAGATCCTCATTATACTCCTTGTGTCCTTTTCTTCATCTGCTTCACCATCTCTCTTCTCCTCCTCCACCTAGGATCCACCTTCGGATTCCTGATTCTGCCTGTTGTCTGCCATGCTTGCGTGCTGCAGTTCTTCTTTATCTGCATGGGCCAGAGCACGCACATACCACTTGTATGCGTATACCGCGGTGTGTAGCGTATATGAATGTATGTTGCAAGCTACCTGGTGCTACCTGGTGCAAGTTCTGTGGTGCAAGCTGTGCTGCATGCGATGCAAGCTGTGTCGTTGAAGCCACGTGGCGCCCACGAGTGCCTCCCAGAAAGCACCCCGTCGGACCCAGCCAGCGCGCGGGGCCCACACGAGGTGTCCACAGGCGCCCACCATGCGAAACCTCTTCGGACCCAGCCGGCGCAAGGGGTGACAAAAGGCGCCCACGGGCGACCGCAAGGCGAAACCCTGGCGGACCCAGCCACTGCGGAACGCCGCGGGGCGCCCACGAGCGCACACCAGGCGGCGGATGCAACCAATTCGTGCACAAACGGCTTGGAAAATATATGTGGCAACATGTTCTGCACTCGGCCCCGTGATTTACCAGAGCGCGTGACCTTTTGCCAAACTGCCGCCCGCTCGTAGAATCTGAAACATAGGGCGCACAACCTCGCCGACACTTGCCGTTCGCGCGCGCTGAGCGAGGGAAAAGAGGGAGGATAACCTCGCGCGCGAATGAGCGCGCGGGGAGGGTGGAGCAGGAGAAGCAAAACTTGCGCTTCGAGCGGTCCCCACCCGAGAACGCAATGTCGGGATCCCCAGGGGGCTCCGGCACCCATTCGAAGAAGCGAAGCGGGATCCTCCAGGAACACAGGCACACTTTAGGCCTGGCGGCCGCGGTATGCACGGTGTACGAGGCAAGTCTCATTTGGGTTTTGGGACGCCCGAATTATCTGGGATACTCTGGTCTGGGGTGGGTGACTCCGGCTTGGTCCCCCGACGCACGCGCCAGTAAATAAACCAGACCAGCCCGAGCCCCGATTACTCGAGTCGCTGGGTGCTCGAATTGTCAATGAGAGTTCTGGTCTGGAACAACTCCGGTCTGAACCCACGAGGCACGAATCAAGAGCTATCCGTGGACCCCAAACACTGTTTCGGGCAATCGATGATGTGCAGTCTACATGGGCCAATCCATGTAATGCATGTTATTTCGCGCTATGTGTCCAACACAATGTGGATCATATGTTAATTTGCGCCAAAGTACCTTGCGTTACATATGTTGTGCAATCCACGTGGAGAAGTCAACGTTGTGCAACGTGGGTTGTGCAATGTATGCGGTGCAGTTGACTTGCGCTTCCTTTCGCGTGACCACTTTTTCACGCTCGCGCAAACAATCCACCCACCCACAAGCAACCTGGTTTGCAGAACCCATGCGGCGGCGATTGCGATGGCTGCGTGGCGCTTGCTGGTGCGTCGCAGCGGCCGCGCGACGGCGCGCAACTCAACGCGCACAGCGGCCAGCTAGTCTGTCGCGAACGACGCGGAAGCGGTGGCGCTGACTGATACAAACTTCCCAGCGGGTCTCGCAAGCCGCGCTGACGCGCAGACACACAAGTGCAAGAGGGTGACTCGGGCGAGTGCGATATCTTGGCAAGGCCGACGACGGCTGACATGATGATGATACTAGCAATGCTGGTGCACATGATGACGATGATGACGATGACGACGGCAAAGCCAATGACGGCGCCCTTGCGGATCACGCCGGTGACGGTGATGGTGTCCTCGCGTCGGTGACGACGGTCTTCGAAGGATTTCAACATGTGCGCGCGGCCGGCACGCGCGAGTGGCCTGGAAGGTCTCATTTGACAGGGACCGTGCCCACCCAGCAGGCGCGCAATGGCGGTCGAATGATTTCGACATGCGCGTGCGAAAAGCACGTTTGAGTGCATATGGTGAAAATGTTGAACAGGCGATGGTTCCATCAGAATGCGCAAGATCACGAGCGAAGGCTTTCTTTGAAAACTCCTGTCGCGAAACCATGGTGTTGTACATGTTGTTGGGGCACTCGGTTAAGAAATCTTTACGGCGCCGAGGGTTTCCGATGGATTCTGGCATGCACGCGCGACGATGCGCGAATGCGCACGTCGCCCCCTTTTGGTGCAAGGGATTCTTGCGACAGCACCCGCGCAGAGGCGTTCGAATGATTCTGACACATGCGCGCGAGGGGCACGTTTGGTCGAAGTTGATGGACACGCTGGGGAACTTCTGGTTTGGCTTTGGCTTCGCAAGAGCGCGAGCGCAGGTTGTTCTAAAGCTTCCTGCTGCGAAACTGGTGCTGTTCTATATGTGATCGAGGCTCTCCATTTGGAAATCCCCACGGCCCCCACAGATGTTCAAAATGACTTCGGGGTGCGCCCGCCCAGGGCGACGCGCGCGCGTGCACTTCGCCCCGTTTCTGCCCAGGGGACCCTTGTGTCATATTCTCGTAAACGAAACAGTCTGCGCAGTGTACTTTGGCACAAAACGATGGGGGGGAGCCTCGGCATTGGTCTTGCTTCGTATCTAAAGTGCAGATCCCCATAAACGGCGGCTAAGTCAGGCCTCAGGGGAGTGGTGGGTCCGAATTCCTTGAACAAAAATGAGAACGTCTGCTGTGCTATCTAGGTTGCGCATTACATGTGGTGCAAAGGATGTGGTATATTTGTTGCGGTGTGCAAGTTGCGAGGTGCAGTCGAAGTGGTGCAACCTATGTCGCGCACCTGATTTTTTAAACTGAGGAGTCAACTCCACTGTTTGCACAATTGTCCCACCCGCCCACCCGCAACTTGGTTTGCAAAACCCATGTGGCGTCGATTGCGATGAGTGCTTGGTGTTGGCTGGTGCATCTCTGCGGCCGCGCTAGCCCGCGCACGCTCGCGCGTACAACGCCCAGCTCTTTTCACGCAGCCGGCGCGCCGCTGGCGCTGACCACGGGGCACTGCCCAACGGGCACATCAGTGCGAGCTGGTGACTCGGGCGGGCGCGGGATCATGGCGACGTCGACAGCGGTGGACTCGACGATGATAGTAGCGATGCTGGTAACGACGACTACGGTAACGAAAGCAAGGCCCATGATGGGGCCAACGCTGATCAGGCCGGTGACGATGATGGTGCCCACGCGTCGGTGATGGAAGTATTGGGAGGATACAACATTCGCGCGTGGCCGACGCGCGCGAGTGGTACGCATGGTATCCTTTGACAGCGATAGTGCCCGCTCCCAGCACGCGCGCAAGGGCATTCGAATGACCCCGACATGAGGCGCAGGTGGTCGAGGTCGAAAACAAAATTGGAGCACCTGTGGTTTTCTCAAAAATGCGCAAGAGCGCTCCCTCGCAAGCCTTTGTTGAAAAACGACGTTCCAACTCACGATAATGTATGTATTTCCAGGAAGCTCGACTCTGAGATCCGATCGATACCTAGGGTGATTGAAATATTTCGGTTCTTGAAACATGTCGGCGTGCGCGCGCGACGACGTGCGCGTGTGCACTTCGCCCGGTTGTCTGCGATGAGTTCTTGGTGAATGATTGCGCGCGCGTATCCTTTGTTGCTAACGTTGATGCGGGGTGGACCGATAAGCGTCTGCCCGGGATGTAAGAGTTCATAATTCGGATGGACGTTTGTGCAAAACATATACGGGGACAGAAGAACATAAACATACACGAAAAAGGGAACCCCTAAGTCCACAGGGTTTGGGGTAGATCCGAAGGGTCTGTAGAAAAAGAGGATCTACGTTGCGAATTGTATACGCTGTGCGATATACGCTTCGCAACGTATGTGGTCGCATTCTTTGCGGAGCACAATCTATGTGGCGCAATCAAAGTTGTGGACGTTGCGTAGTGCAAGCTATGGCGCGAGATCTGGGCTGCGCAATCTGTATCATTCATCAACCGACGTGGTGCGATCATACTTTGATTCGCGCTGAGTCGTCCACTCTGATGCTCGCGCAGTCATCCCACCCACCCACCCACATCTTGGTTTGCAAAAGCCATGCGGCGACGATTGCGATGACTGCTTGGCGCTGGCCGGCGCACAGATGCGACCGCGATAGCGCGCGAAAGGTCGCGCATAGAGCGGCCAACTAGTCATGCGCGACCGACGCGGCCGCGGTGGCGCTGACCGCTGGGAACTGCCCGGCGCGTCTCGCGCGGGCACTTCAGTGCGAGTCGTGACTCGGGCGGGAGCGGTGCCATTGGGGATGTCGACAACGGCAAGCAAGATGATGGTGAGAACGGCAAGGACAATGACGGTTCCGATGCTGATCTCGCCGATGACGAATATGGTGTCAACGCGTCGGTGATGAATGTTTTGGAAGGATCTGGACATGCGCGCGCTGCCGAAAAGCGCAAGTGGGCCTCGTGGTATTATTTTAAGGGGGTCGTGCCCAACAAGCGCGCAAGGGCGTTCGAATGATCTCGGTATGCACGCTACAGGCCCGCTTGGTCGCATGTGATGGAAATGTTGAAACACCGCTGGTTTTGTCAAGAATTCGCAAGGGCGCGTGCGCAGACCTTGTGTAAAACAAACCTCGTTGTAAAACCTTGCGTTCATATATGTAAGTATATATGTATATAGATTCACATATACATTCGGCAACCTCGAACCTGAAATCCATGCGATACCCACGGTTTTTGACGAATTTCGGCATGCCCGCGCCACGGCGGGCGCGTGTAAACTTCGTCACGTCTGTTGCAAGGCGTCCTTGAACACTGATGATTTTGGGTGAACGGGCGTGCACGCAATATTACACGAGGACGAAGTCAAACATATGAACATGTGTATACCCAATGAACGATGGGCCAACATCACATGTAAACTGAACATCCCCGGGGCGACCGGACGAGTCTGGCCTCGAGCGGGTGGGAGGTGAGAGCTCTCCCTGAAAAAGAGAATCTGGCGTGTACAATCTAGGCGGCGACGGCTCGGCGACGCGGCGGCGACGGCGGCAACATTACCGCCACACCGGCAAATGGGCCGCAACGACGGGCGGCAACGGACCGTCGACGGGGTGCGACGGCGGCAACATAACCGCCAGACAGGCACACCGGCCCAGCCATTGGTCGGCGACGAGGCGGCAACGGCGGCTACATAGCCGCCACACCGACACATAGGCCCAGCCGACGGGCGGCGACGAGGCGTCGACGATGCGACGACGGCGGCCGCATAGCCGCCAGCCTGACACACCATCCCAGTTTCTTGGAGGAGAGGTGTTGTTAGCCAAAATAGGTCCCCAACAGTGTGTTGCTGGTGCAATCTATGTTGTGCACTCCATGCAACCTGCGTGGTGCACTGTATGCGTTGCCAAGCATGTTGTGCACTCGACGTGGACCAATCTAAAGTTTGCAACCCATGTGGTGCAATGCTTGCGGGGTTCTCTACTTGTGCAAACTATGTGGCGCAGACTGAATGGTGCAATTTAGGTTAGTCGCTCTATGGTGCGATGTATACAAAGATGTGAATATGCATATTCATATAAAACACGCTCATGATGTGCAATCCGTGTTGCGCAACCCACGTGGTGCAATCGATGCAAAACTATCGGTGTTGTGCAAGCTACGCGGTGCAATCCACGTGGTGCCAAAACAAACGAACCGACACATCCCACACTCATGCAAAGATCTCACCCACCCGCAACGCGGTTTGCAAAACCCATGCGGCGGCGATTGCGATGAGCGCTTCGCGTTGGCTGAAGTGTCTCTGCGACCGCACCAGCGCGTGCAAGCTCGCGCGCACAGCGGCCAGCTAGTTTGGAAGGACCGACGCAGCCGCGGCGGCGCTGACATCCCAACGGGCACTTCAGTGGGAGTCGGTGATGTGGGCGGGCGCGGTATCATGACGATGCCGGCAACATGGGCACGATTATGGGAGTAGCGATGGTGGTGGCTATGGTGGCGATGACGACGGCAAGGCCAATGACGGCGCCGATGTTGATCATGCCCGCCGATAGCAATGACGATGTCCTGGCGTCGGCAATGGGAACTTGCGAACGTTTTCGACGTGCCCGCGCGGCCGACGCGCGCGAGTGGCGCGCGCGGTAGTCTTGGACACGGATCGTGCACCCCCCAGCACGCGCGCAAAGACGCTCGAATGAGTCCGACATGCGGCGCGAAGAGGCCCCTTGGCAAGATTTGATCAACATGTTGGAACCCCGTTGGTTTCCTCAACAACCCGCAAGGCCGCGAACGCAGGATTGTCTTGAAAAACTGATGGTGCAACCAAAAAACCATGTGTTGTTTATGAACGTTCGGGACATGCGGTTTTGAAACCCGTGCAATGCGGCATGCTGACGGATTGCGGCATGCGCGCGCGACGAGACGCGCGTGCGCACCTTGACAACTCTGTGGCAATGGGCTCCTGCGAGAGCACGCGCGCAAGGGCGTTTGAACGATTTCGACATGCGCGACCGAAAGGCCCTTTTGGTAGCATGTTTCGAAAATGTTGAAATCCATGGGTTTTCTACAGACGTCGCAAGAGCGCGGGCGCAAGCTTTTTGTGAAAACAACCTTGTGACTCTGACTTTGTAACCATTCGTTGTCCTCGACTGAGCAAACTTTCCGACCTGAGCGCGAAACAATGTGTTTGTCATATGTTTCTGTGGCTCTCGACTTTGCAACCTTTACGACACCGACAGCTTTTTTCAAGGATTTCGGCATGCGCGCGCGACCACTTGCGAGCGACCACGGGCGCGCCAAACAAACAATAATTTCGGCATGCGCACCACCACGCGCGCGTGTCTACGTTGGCCAATTTCTGTTGTAAGGGATTTTTGAGCACGGATGGCTCGTGCAACACGACTGCGCGAACATAGCTTGCTTTGGAAGGGATGAGGGGCATAGTGAGGGGCCCAGCTAGACTTGTATGAGCTCATATGTGTATATGTACGATCAAAAGTGAACGATGGGGTTCGGCCATATGTAGACTGCACTGTATCACAGGGGGGGATCATTCAAGGGGGGAGGCAATCCGAACCAACTGCCCTTGAGAATAACGCTCAGGAGGTAATCAAACTCGGGGTCCCGGGGGAATAATAGACGAGTTGCCCCGGCGGGTCGCGCATGGGATATATGACAAAGAACGGGAAGGTCGTCGTCGTCGTCGTGGTCAGAATCTCGTACAACACATATCTCAAAGAGGGGAAGGGAAAGGAGAGATAACGGGAGGGGAGGAGGAAGGGTGGGAGAGGAAAGAGACTCCAGAAGCAGATTCCCAAAGCAACTCTGATTCGGAACATTGCGTTTCCTATATGGACAGAACCATTGTTTTTGACCAGGTTTCTGCATCACATGTGTAGGGGCTCGTGGTGGCCTGTTTCTGGTGATAGCAAGCGCGCAGGCAAAATAAAACTTCAGGGGGGGACAGGGGAAATAGAAGTAGTAGTAGTAATCGTAGTAGTAGTAGTAGTAGTAGTAGTAGCAGTAGCAGTAGTAGTAGTAGTAGTAGTAGTAGTAGTAGTAGCAGTAGCAGTAGTAGTAGTAGTAGTAGTAGTAGTAGTAGTAGTAGTAGTAGCAATAGTAACCGTAGTAGTCGTAGTAGTAGTAGAAGAGGTAGTAGTGGAAGTAGTAGAAGTAGTAGTGTTAGTGTTAGTGTTAGTGTTAGTGTTAGTAGTAGTAGTAGTAGTAGTAGTAGTTGTAGTAGTAGTAGTAGTAGTAGTAGTAGTAGTAATAGTAGCTATAGTAGTAGTAGTAGTAGTACTAGTAGTAGTAGTAGTAGTCGTCGTAGTCGTAGTAGTAGTAGAAGTAGTACTACTACTACTAGTAGTAGTAAAGTAGTGGTAGTAGTTATCGTACTGGTCGCAGTAGTCGCAGTAGTCCAAGCAGTCCTGTAGTAGTAGTAATAGTAGTCGTAGTAGTCGCAAACGTCGTGCTAGTTGCAGTCGTAGGAGTAGTCGTAGTAGTCGCCGTAGTAATGCAAGTAGTACAGGCAGTAAACGTAGTAGAATTAGCTGTAGGAAAAGTAGTAGTCGTAGTAATCGTAGCAGTCGTAGTACTAGTAGCAGTACTAGTGGCAATTGTAATAGTATTCGTAGTCGCAGTCGTAAACGTAATGGTAGTTGTAACATATTCTCTGTCGCCGAAGTAGTAGCCGTCGTAATAATGCAAATATGCATCGTCGCAGTGGTAGTCGTAGTAGTCGTAGTAGAAGTATTAGTAGTAGTAGTAGTAGTCGTAGTAGTAGTAGTAGTAGCAGTAGTCGTCGTAGTAGTAGTAGTAGCAGTCGTAGTAGCAGTGGGCGTAGTAGTAAAGATAGTGGTAGTAGCAATAGTGCACATAGTACTGGTAGTATTAATACTTGGATGAGACACAATTTACGAAATTGTGATAGCAGCACTGGTCGTGATACTTCTAATACTAAAAAACAGACACAGGAGAAGTAATCGTAGTAGTATCAGTGGTAGAAGCAGCAATTCTAAACGCAGTGATACGGGTGGGAACAAAGGTACTAGCAGTAGTCGTAGTAGTAGTAGTACAAGTAGTCGTAGTAGTAGTAGTAGTAGTAGTAGTAGTAGTAGTAGTAGTAGTAGTAGTGGTAAGACTAGTAGTGGTAGTAGTAGTAGTAGTAGTAGTAGTAGTAGTAGTAGTAGTAGTAGTAGTAGTAGTAGTAGCAGTAGTAGTAGTAGTAGTAGTAGTAGTAGTAGTAGTAGTAGTAGTAGTAGTAGTAGTAGTAGTAGTAGTAGTAGTAGTAGTAGTAGTAGTAGTAGTAGTAGTAGTAGTAGTAGTAGTAGTAGTAGTAGTAGTAGTAGTAGTAGTAGTAGTAGTAGTAGTGGCAGTCGTAAACATAGTAGTTCTGGTAGTGGTGGTGGTAGCAATAAGAAATACGAGTAGTGGTAGTAGCTGTAGGTATAATAATAGTAATAGAAGTAGCGGCACTGGTAGTAGTGGAAATAACGGTAGTAGTAGCATAGTTGAAGTAGTACCAGTAGTAGTCTTAGTAGTAGTGGTGGTAGTAATGGTCGTCGTGCTAGTAGTATTCGAGTGTAGTGTAGGTCGCCGTCGTCGTCGTAAGAGAAATAGTGCAGTAGTGGTGGTAGTAGTAGTTGTTGCCAGCGTCGTACTCGAAATCGTCAGAGTGGTAATAGAGGCAGTGGTGGTTGTAGTCGTAGTAATAGTAGTAAGGACTACTAGCGGTGGTTAAACTAGTAGTGGTGGTAGTGCTCGTAGTAATGGTAGTAACGGTAATAGTGGTATTCGGTAGTAGCCGTAGTAGTCGTAGTAGTAGTAGCAATAATCGCAGTAGCACAAGAAATAGCAGTTGTCGTAGCCGTGCTGGTGGTAGTACTAGTAGAAGAAGTAGTAATAGTAGTAGTAGTAGCAGTAGTAGTAGTAGTAGTAGTAGTCGTCGTCGTAGTCGTGGTAGTAGCACGAGTAGCAAAAGTAGCGGCAGTAGTAGTAGCAGTAGTAGTAGTAGTAGTGTAACAGTAGTAGTAGTAGTAGTAGTAGTAGTAGTTGTAGTAGTAGTAGTAGTAGTAGTAGTAGCAGTAGTAGTAGTAGTAGTAGTAGTAGTAGTAGTAGTAGTGGTAGCAGTAGTAGTAGTAATAGTAATAGTAGTAGTAGTAGTAGTAGTAGTAGCAATAGTAGTAGTAGTAGTAGTAGTGTAGTAGTAGTAGTAGTAGTAGTAGTCGTAGTTGTAGTAGTAGTAGTAGTAGTAGTAGTAGTAGTAGTAGTCGTACTAGTAGTCGTCGTCGTCGTAGTCGTCGCCGTAGGAGTAGTCGCAGTAACAGCATCAGTGGTAGTCACAGTCGCAGTAGTCGGAAAGGTACTAGTAGCAGTCGTAGTAGAAGCAGTCGTAGCCGGATAAATAAACAAAAGCAGTCGTTACGATAGTAGGACTAATGGTAGTTGTAGTAAAAGTGGTAGTAGTAAAACTGGTAGGAGTAGGATTGGTAGTAGTAGTAGTCGTAGTCGTAGTAGTAGTAGTAGTAGTAGTAGTGGTAGTAGTAGTAGTAGTAGTAGTAGTAGCCGTACTAGTACTAGCGACAGTGGTGGTAGTATTAATCGTGGTAGTAGTAGAAGTAGCAGAACAGTAGTAGAAGTAGCATCAGTAGTAGTAGCAGTAGTAGTAGTAGTAGTAGTAGCAGTAGCAGTAGTAGTAGTAGTAGTAGTAGTAGTAGTAGTAGTAGTAGTAGTAGTAGTAGTAGTAGTAACAGTAGTAGCAGTAGTAGTAGTAGTAGTAGTAGTAGTAGTAGTAGCACCAGCAGCACAAATAGTAGTGGTGAGGAAATACGAGTGCCTTGCCACATGTTCGTGAGATGGGAGAGTTAAATTGGTGAGCGTCTCATATGTCCCTGCCACACGTTAGTGACTGGGAAACCCTGAAATTTTGAGCATCCCATAGCCCTGCCTCACGTTCGTAAGGATGTGTACTCAGAATGAGAAGATCGCAACTTGGATTTGAAGTTCTTTCCCCAGCGATGATGAAGTTCGGCCTCCCCGCCCCTCTCCCCCGACCAACCCTGTTTTGGTCGGGGATAATCAACTCTCAAGGGTGAAGGGGGGAATTAATTTTTATACCCGCGGTGTTCGGTGAACTTCTTTTTCAATCGAAGCCGTTGCGGTGCAGTCGATGCTGTGCAATCTAGGGCGGCGACGAGGCTGCGACGGACTGGCGACGGCGGCAACATAGCCGCCATAGCGGCTCACGGGCCCGGACGGCGGGCGGCGACGAGGCGGCGACGGCGGCTACGTAGCCGTCAGAGCGGCGCACTGGCCCGACGGGCGGCGACGAGGCGTCGAATGACCTGCGACGGCGGCCACATAGCCACCAGACTGGCACACCAGCCCAGTTCGTCAGAAAAGAATGAAGAATCCCTAAGAGCAAGCACTGGTCGGGAGAAAAGCCCCAAGTGCAAGCAATGCTTGGGAAACATCTAACAACCCAACCAGTCGAAATTCGGCGCGGATCTCTTGGATCGGCGGTGTACCGCCCTCTCGGGCGCGCGGAGCGCGCAACGGCGGCTGCGGAGTCACCACCAGGGGGGCGGGGGGCCTGGCGCCAGCCAAAGGGTTCCGCGCGGAACTCTGAATGTATATATATATATATATATGTGTATGTGTATGTATGTAAGTATGCATTTGTTCTTCCATGAAGGGGATAAGTAAAGGCCTACCGGACATGGTGCAGACTCAGAATCAGCGGGATATGCTGAGGCTCGCTTTGCCCAGGAATTCCCGCCGCGTGGCTTTGTTCCAGGTCATGGAGCATCTTGAGGAACAGCATGGAGTTGCCTGACCATGGGGAGCCGTTCACTGCTGTGACGAAGTCGCCGACGTGCACTTGATTCGTGGGATGTGCCTCGTTGTAGGCGTAAAGTGGACTGCCTGGGGAGATAGCACTGACAGTCATGTCGCTGGCTGTGGGAGAATTGAAATTCGAGTCCACCAGCGTGTATGCCAACGTCGGATCGAACTCGACCTCGATGATGTGAGCATCACGACTTGGAGGCTGCGCGTCCGTGGGGGCCTCTGGCTTCTTGCTCTCTGTCTGTTCCTTCTTCGCCTTCTTGGGACGCCGGATGCCAAGCTCAAGGATGCTTGCCATTCCCGGCTTCTGCCCCTTCAGGACTCCGAACTGCTCCTTGAGGTGGCGAACGAACATCTCGTTGCGATGCTGCCATTTGAAATCGCCTACCATGAAGATCTCATCGCCGACCTGCACAGCCTTGTCTGGGTGCACCCTGTTCCTGGTGGGCTTGTTTTCCACCGCCACCACTATCAGAAGGGGGGAGGGGGTCCTCCTCCTCCTCCTCCTCCTCCTCCTCCTCATCCACCACCTCCAACTCACCCTCCACCACCTGCCCCCCTTCCAACCTATGGCGGTTGTGGTGGAAAACAAGCCCAGCAGCTCCAATTCTCCACGAGGCCAACATCGCTCTTCTTCAGCACGACCAGCGGATCGTGGTCGGACCGGCTCCACAGCTCTGCCCCGATGGCAACGCCCTGGCTGGCAGCAGTCATGTTCAGCTCAATCGTGAACGTCTGCTCGTAGGCAGCCTCGTGAGCCTGCTCCCATTCCTCTGTCGAGAGCGTCGACATCGAGACGATCGCCTCACTGTCGGCCTCGACCTCCGCCTCCGTTTGAAGGCGGACAAGGGCCCGCCCAGGCACGGCCAGCACAACGAGCAGGCTGCCCAGCTGGCGAGAAACCATCGCGGCCGGCCGAGTGCGAGTGTGCTGGACGCGAAAGTGGTAAGGAAGAGAAGTGCTGGTCTTCTGGCCAAGTGGTTCTGGGACAGGAAAGGCCGCAGAGGAGGGTGGATAAACGGGGGGGGGGGGCGGAGCAGGGGAGAGCAGAGAAACCTCGGCCAGGGCTTGCCCTCCTGAGGTGCCGAGGGGACCTCCCAGATCCGGTGACCCCCGCCGTGTGGAGACCTCCTCGGGACCGCGCAGGGCGCCGCGGCCGCCGTGCAGGACCTGGGAGGCGCAGCGGCTGTCGGTGGCACGAGGCTGCGCACGTGGCAGGGATCCGGGGCGGTGCCCGTGGCTGGGCACCGCGGGTCACAAGCCCAGTGCCGTGCCAGCGAGTGAGGCCTCAGGAGCCCACCGGCGAGCCCTGCTTTCAGGATCTGGAAGAGCTCCCTGAGCTGTAGCTCTACTAGCTGGCAAGCCCATAGGGAGGGGGTCCCGCTGGACAGCTGCTGCAGATCACTCGCAGACGAAGCTCCCGCTCCAGACATCCACAAGATTCAAGCCTCAGGATCCCGAACACGAGGACAGGTACAAGATCTGGATTACCTCTTCTGATGAATGCTACAAAATTGGAGCCATTCCCCTCCCCCCCGTCTCCACCCTCTTCGGCACAAATGACGTACAAGTCGCTGCCAACGCAAAAGATCTACCAAACCAACGGTTTGCGATTCCGTTTTGACCCCGCCTGGAAACATAGGGAGCAAACCACAACACACCACGCACCACAACAGGAACGAGACGGACACGATGGTGGCCCGCGGTCTTCCGCAACACATATTCCAGCCCGAGTAGTGGTTCAGACGCAGATGGATCCGCGGGGAGAAGTGCAATAGTATTTGAAATAGTTCTACATGAAATGTTGCCTGTAATACTTCGTGTCCCCCACCCACAATAATTGCGCACTGTTGCACGCAGCAACATATTGAACCAGCAATTGCACCTCTCACCGCCGTCCCGTCTGTACCAGACCAGCTACCCTTGGAGGCGGATGGAGGTCTGGCCGGGTTGGGACCCCAGAAAGATAGTCACGAGGGGGATGAAGCCAAAACGGCTCAAAATCTGTACCCAAACCTATCCTGGGGTCCATCTGGTGCAATTTTCCACACCAGAAAAATGTGTCATTGTCCCGGGGCCCGGAAACCGGCCCCTGGAGGCGGAAAAAGGTGAAAGACCTTCCCGAACCCACAGCCTCGAACCTGCCCGCCCTTCCTGCTGGCTGGAACCAGTGCTGTGCCACCATAGAGCTGCGGACGGCTCCAACTTGAGCAACGTCCGACCGTCCCGGCATCCCTATAGGCCTACCGCGAAATGTTCGTCGAACCCAAGCATGCTCGAAAAACAAAACCCATGCTCTTAAAACATGAACCTGGTGCATTAAGACAAGACAGTCTCGGCCAACAGTGTCCAGAAAACATGTCGCGCAAACCACAAGAGGTTCTTGGACGCTTCGCCGCGGCTTGGCCAACACCAAACCCACTGCTCCAGCTTAGAACGAAGCCTTGGCCGACCCCCGGGGCGCCACTTGAGGGGCACAGGGGCACACAGATACATAGACACAAATCCAAGGAGCCCCCACTGGTTCGCACATTTTCTGGCTTTTCGTCTCCCCCCCCCCCTCTTCCCAGATTCTCACACATCCACAAAGGAATCGACGATCAATCGTGTCAGTGCTTTTCTAGGGAAACAAAAAGTGTCATAAACATAAAAACTCGGAGGTCCGCGCGGATTTCTCGGATCGGCGCTGGGACCCCCCGACGGCGCCTCCGGCGCGCTCCGCGCGCCACAGAGGGGAGTCCAGCGCCGATCCGAGAAATCCGCGCAGACCTCCGAGCTTTTATGTTTATGTCGCTTTTTGTTCCCCTCCTGAACACGGCCTTGGCCGACCCCCCGGGCGCCACCCGCGCCACCAGCCCCCCCCCCCCGAGAGGGGCAGCGCGGCGCGGCGGTGCGCACCTCCGCCGCCCCACTTGTCCTTGGCGCCGTCCCTCCAGCTGGGCGCGTCGCCCCAGTCCGCCTGCGCCCGGCGCCGACGCGGAGGAGGACGAGGAGGAGGAGGAGGAGGAGGGGGAGGAGGGGAAAGGGAAAAAGGGGGGAGGAGGAGGAGGAGGAGGAGGAGGAGGAGGAGGGAGGGAGAGGAGGAGGAGGAGGAGAGGAGGAGGAGGAGGAGGAGGAGGGGGAGGAGGAGGGGGAGGAGGAGGAGGAGGAGGAGGAGGAGGAGGAGGAGGAGGAGGAGGAGGAGGAGGAGGGAGGAGGAGCCGTGCCCACGAGGGGCCTGTCACTGGAGGCCTGCCAAACTGGGCGACTTCGGAAAGCCTGAACCCAAAAACGGTTCATCTCTTGGGGACGCATATGTTACGTCCGCCGTCTTCCAACGCCCTTCAGCCGGCTTCCGCCGGCAGAGGCGGCCTCGTTTTACTTACGAGAGATGCCAACTCCTTCGATCCTCGAAAGCAAGGCCCAGTTTTGAACGCCTCAAATGGGGTCCAAGCAGATGGGGTCGGAAGATCGCACCGCATCGGCGACACATCGGAAATGCATCGGCGACGATGGCGACGCATCGGCGACGTCTGGGTGGAGAACATCGGGCTTCGCATCGCGACATATCACGACGTATTGCCAATGCATCGGCGATGCGGCGCGATCCTCTGGTCTCATCGACTTGGATCCCATCTGGGAGGCCGAGATACTCATAGCCCCCAGGTGCGCCTGGGTGTACCAGGAGCGACGAGGGTTGAGCCCGCGAGTGGTCAAGGGATCCCAGGAAACCCTTTCCGAGTCGTGCTCCGAGTTTCTGCCTGCATGGCCGAAGCCAGTGCTGTGAAGAAGAGGCTTTCCTCCTGGCAGATCTCGCCCCCTGTACTTTTTTTATCGTGGAGTGGACAGATGCGATCTGAAATCTTGCTGTAAGGAGTCTTTGGTCACATTCTTCGTTGAGATTTGAGCGTCCTGGGGTGACGCAGGGCTCATGTGGGTCCCTAGGGCCATCGGGGGAGAAGACATATCCGTGGGGCACCTACTGCCAGGCCGAGTGATTAGTCGAATGTACCAGATGTGACCTGTAGATCTGGAGAAAGCCAAATATGACACAACACCAATCCCAGCCAGGCCCATCCTGTGGGGTGGTGCTAGAAACCCCCCTGAACCAAGGTGCCCCCAGGATTTCCAAGGAGGCCCAAGCCCCCACGGCCTCCAGAGCACCCTGCACGAGGCCCAGGGGGCACCAGGGGCTAGAAGGCGGCATTGAGAGAAAAGTTGGGGGCACCTTGAGCCATGGGCACCTCTAGCAACCCCCGATCCCTGGCCTAACACCGATCCCAGCCTGTCTCACATTCCGGGCCCGGAACAGATGTGCATCAACAAATCGTGGGCCCAGAATTGCTCTGACCATGATCGGTGTTGTGCGAGGGTGGCGACCCGCAGTAGACGAGAGGGCGCCTTGAGGCGTCTGCTGGGTCACTCCAATTCGCGCTGCGCGCCGCGTGGGGCATGAGGCGCTGGCCACCCTTAGAAGAAGAAAATAAACACAAACTTTTGGCGCTCCGCGCGGACTTCTTGGATCTGCGCGGAACCCCTCCCTGGCGCACGGTGCGCGCCAGGGGTGGCGCCGGAGGCGGCGCCGAGGTGGCCCAACGCGGGTCTAAGAAATCCGCGCGGACCGCCACAAGTTCATGTCTATGGCGTGTTTCTTCTTCGAACCCTGGAGAAGAATAGACGCGTCAGCCCAGACCGCGATGTCCCCCGGACCCCTCCACCCAGAACTACGACGCCAGCTCCCCGAGCCGCGCCCAGCTGTGGCCACGGTAGAGTCCCGACAGAAGCAGAAACGTGCACATCCTCGACCCTCCGCAACGCTGACTCGGAGAGTGAGGGTGGCACAACCCACTCCCACACCCGCCAAGACTCCCATTCCCGACCCGGTGCTCCAGGAGGTCCGGCCTGGGGGTGGGGAGGGCTGTTGCCCCCAAACAGCAAAAAACAGACAGGACCTGGCGGGGATGGGGGTGGGTTGTTCTCCCCTCAGAGACGTGCCTGCGACTCTGGCCATCGCTCGGACATCCATTCCCTGTGCTTTTTTGTCCGTTTCGTGCGTGGTTTTTTCACCAAATCATCAAGGATGCTCCTCGATGGTCCTCGCCGAAGGAAAAAAGCACACGTCCGAGCGATGCCAAGGACTCTCGTTATCGTAAGACCTACTGGTTCCTCGTGCGGGCTGCCAGGCCACCGGCTGGGCACAAAGGGGCCGGCCGAGACGCCAGAAAGAGGGCCCTGCGGCCGAGGGCGGTGGGGATGCAACGCTTGGCCGCCCCAGCGGTCCAGCATGCGAAATGTGCGTGGCATCCGGGCAGCGACCCAGAGGCTGGGATGTATGCATATCCCCCCGCCCGGGGACCGATCTTCAGGGGCCTCGTGAGTCAGTGGATATGAACCGTCCTGGGCCCCCCTAAGGGCCACCACATCTTCCTATCGAGAGCCACCCGGGGTCCCAGGAATTCGGATCCCCGGGCGGTGGATATGGACGAATCGCTGCCTCGCAGCGACGGGCGAGATCTTGTCTACTCAGCCCCGTCCCTTCCACGAGTAGACAGGCTACGCGATATACCCTGGTCGGCGGGCCGCGACGGGCGGTGACGAACTATTCTAGGGCATGAGCAAGTGGCCCTCGCCATGGTTGCACAAACTGCGAAGGGTGGGCCATGAGGATGCAGCCAAAATCTCGCCACAAGGGGCCTGGCATTGACAGGTGTACTTCTTTCTTTTGTATCGAATGATGCTGTATGGGATGGGCTTGACGCACACACACACACACACACTACGTCAGTTGGTCGGCCACGGAATTCGGTGTACAAGTGCCCCCGCTTCCAGTAAAGTGTGGGATACTGGAACTTTTCACAAGCCGAATTTCAGGGCCTGCAATATGACGTGATGCATGCTCTGGGGTCCTCCGACTGCAGCTGTCTGCTGGGAACAGGCCACAGCCAAAGAGGTACCGAGTCCCTTCCGAAACAAGGCTGGCCACTGTTTCGACGCTCCGACGTCGATTCCTTCTGTCCCGTTGGCCTCCTTGTGATTCAAAGCACCTTCCGAAGGACGAGGAGGAACAAGGGTGGACTGCGAATCGCAACAAGTTTGGCGCATGCGCTCCCAGAGAACAGAGCGGCATCCCCCGTACCAGGCGATGCCGCAGAGTCGCACCATCTCCGCAAACAATGGCAGCCTCACAGGGAGGAAGAGGAGCAGGAGGAGGCAGAGCAGGAGGAGGAGGAGGAGGAGGAGGAGTAGGAGGAGTAGGAGGCAGAGGAGGAGGAGGCGGAGGAGGAGGAGAAAGAGGAGGCCCCTCGCCCTATGCAGTACCGGAGCAACGTCAGACGCTGCCATTGGCCCGGGAGACGCAGACCCGGAAGCCTTGGCACGTACCATCCTCATGGCTTCTGGCTCCTCTGACTTGCAGCTGGAACAAACGGGCCCCAAGTGAAACAAACAGCAAGTCTTGGATCCTGGGGCCTTCCCAGGAGACCCGCTCTTCATCCGGGCGGGTGGTAATTTTCAGTCGGGCAGGTCCCTCTACGGGAGGAAGATTCAAGAATAGTATAACAAATCATCTGGGGACGATTTTTCAACCATGTTTGACTATTTTTGAATTGTTTGGCAATTTTCCATTTCTTCCAAAATTCGCCTGTAGAAGGACATGTCCGACCTAATGGTAATGGGGGTTGGCCAAGGGGGGGTGAACAAAAAGGCACGAAAAAGGGGCCCTTTAAGGACTCTTTGGGCACCAGCTGGCCCCAAAAGAAGCTCGAAAGGACCCCTTCAGGGCCCTCGGCTTCACCCCCGATTTGGGCCACCCACTATTATCACCCGCCCGACGGAAACGGCCACAGAAGCTGCAAAACAGAGCCGGTAATTACAAGAAAACGCTTGCCGCCTCCAGGGCCCGCTGAGGTCTGCCCCTGGCCCCCCCTGAATGCCGACGCTGCAAACACTGCACATCGCGAAAAATCTCGACCGGCCCACAGACACCATCTCGGGCGGGTTGTAATGGGGGTGACCCATATGGGGGATAAAAAAAGGGGACATGTGGGCCCCTTTTGGGCACCAGCTGGCTCCAAAAGGACCCCTTAAAGGGCCCCTTCGGGGCCCTTTTCTTCACCCCCCAGTTGGGCCACCCTCCATTACCCCCCGCCCGACCATATTTGCGCGTCATTTCTCAAGTTGGATTGATCTGTGAGGGCCCCGGGGCCCGAGGTTGAGCGAAAACGCCCGGCTCGAAAAAGTTGGGTCGCCAGGATGTCAGAGCCACGCGGGGCCTTCTTGCTCTTGCCGCCGCCCCAGTCGTTGCCGTCGTCCTTGTCCTGTCCCGGGGGCTACCGCGGTCGCACCGGCGCGCGTGCTTCGACAATCGCGTCCCACGAGTCGCAGAGTAACTACGTGCAAATGGCCTGGATCCGCCGCGGGGAATCCACGATCCACGGTATCGAAACGCGACACGCCACAATGAAGCCGAAAGCGCCTTCACACGACCTCACGCGCGCAGCTTAGGCGCCAATGCCAGCGCAGACGACCCTTTTTTCTTGCGTCGCTCATGTGGTTTTCGAACGCCCTCCTCCTCCTCCTCCTCCTCCTCCTCCTCCTCTCCTCCTCCTTCTCCTCCTTCTCCCCCTCCTCCTCCTCATTTTTTCTTCTTCTGCTCCTCCTCCTCCTCCTCCTCCGCCTCCTCCTCCTTCTTTTTTTTCTTCCGCTCCTCCTCCTCCTCCTCCTCCTCCTCCTCCTCCTCCTCCTCCTCCTCTGAGCAGGCACTTTGCGATTACTGGCGCGCGCTCGGTGGGTGCTGCTCGTCCCGCGCACGGCGGCGACGGAAGGGGCGCCCGGCGGCCTCCCCGCGAGCGAGCCGCGGGGGGGGGCGGAGGGTGCAGCCAGTAGGCGTCGCGGCACATATAGAGAAGAGACGGCGCGTCGGGCTCGGGGGGGGGGGCACGCCCCCCCCCCTGCCCCCCAGGCGGGAGGGAGGGAGGGAGGGAGAGAGGGAGGAATGGAGGGAGGGAGGGAGGGGGAGGAGGGGGAGGAATGGAATGGAATGGAATGGAATGGAACGCAATGGAATGGAATGCGATGCAATGGGATGCAATGCAATGGAATGGACTGGAATGGAATGGAATGGATGGGGTGGGGCGGACACAATCCGCCGACCGACACTGCGGCGGCATGTAGGCTCAGTCGTCTACGACTGGCCACGACTCCGTGGCCTCGGCCTCGCGCTGAACGCGCCTGCATTCTTTGGCCCATTCAACCGCCGTGTCGGGCGCGACAAAACCATGCAGGCGCGCATTTCGGGCCAGGCTTAAGACGGGGACCGAAGCCCCGTACACGTGGAAGCTGGCGGGGCCCCTGGTACCGTCGGCCACGGGACCCACAGGGGGCCGCTAGCGGGCCCAGACGCGACGGACCCAGCCGCCGGAGACCCAGCCCCCAAGCTGGGCCCCATCAGCTCCCCTTGCAGCCACGCAAGATCCTCCTCCTCAGGGCCTCTAAACGCGAACAGCCTGGGAGGGGAAGCAGGGGCAGAGGGGTGGAGGAACCGACGCAAACGGAACCTTTGAGTCTTGAGCCCAATGCGCCGAGGTCCCAGACAGGTCCCAGCCAGGACTTTGCCAGGAGAAACTCTTTGAATTTGTTTGGGCCAGAGAGGCCCCGCATGACTTACAGAAAACGAAACACACGCGGTCAGGGCCTCCCACCTCGCATTCCACCACCGAATGCCCTTGGAACAGCCCCCAGGAACGACCCCCAGATCCAACCCCACCTCCTCTGACGGCTCGGGCTCGGGCTCCTTTGGTGGTGGGGCGGGGGCCGCAGACTTCCATCCTAGCAGCTCACGGGTCCAGAGGGCTTCAGGATCGCCGATGGCAAATACAATGTCTAAGATAACGTCGTGTCAACCACCCCCTCAGTGTCCTAGGCCTCGTGGTCTGCTATCCCGGCATGGACACGGCCAAGTCACAGCACAAGCCCGCAAGCCATGTCCTCGCAGGCTTCGGTGAAGAGGAACCTCTGGGGTGGGGTCTTCCAGAACAGGGCTCCTTTTTTGCCCAGCGGTCAGCCAAATCATTGCCACACCTGCACAAGGTGTCGTAAAAAGGAGGCATCGTTGGACGCTCGAGCGTGAGCTTTGACTTCTTTTACTGTCGCACTGCTGCCATGTGTCTGTCACCAACCCTCCCAAACATGGCGATTGGGACACATGGGGTTGAGGGCTTTGGAGATGCCCCTCGCGCACACGATCGCACCTGCATAAACAGAAGCAACTGTGAGCGCTCCCTCTGAGGCAGGATCGACTGATAATCTGGCCAGCATACAAAACGCGAAGGCCTCCGCATCTCTGGAGGACTGGGTGAGGGACCGGGCCAAGGGCACAGCGCCGTACACCCTACAACGGGAGGTGCCGTCACCATTGATGCAGGTCACTGCCCATCGCGCACGGCGAAACCCGCCAGGCTGGGTGAAAAAGGCAGGCCCGTCCACAATAACCTCGCCTTCGAACAGCAGCCCAGGCACGCACCCCACGAATCGGATCTGCTCCTCCTCGGGGATATCAAACTCCTGGAAAGCGTGCACAGGCGAGGGCAACAGGCCTCGCGCGAAGATCTCAGCGCACTGCTCACCTCCACGCTCACCGGCTCTGGCTGCCTCAAGCAGCTCAGGCGGACAAAGTTCTCGGCGAAGAAACTCCGTTGCGGGGAATTCAAAGCACGTGTGCCACAAGGTGCCTCGGGCCCCGCATCTCGTGCAGAACGGGCGCGCAGCCTTGCCATTCGTATGCAACCTTGCTTGGCTCCAGTGCGCCCCGAAATTGACAAATCTGAACGCGTTCTTACGCCTCGAGGTCCACAGCTCTGGGGAACCAGACAACACGGCCAGTACAGGCCCCCAGTGGACCTCAGACACCCAAGGGCTCCACAATCTTCTCAGAAGTGTGGCATGGGAGGCAGCGGCCACAGCCGCACGGACAGCCTGGCATGCAGCTCCTGGCGGACAAAAAATCAAGTCGATCTCGCGCTGGCAATGATCGAGCAGGCGATCATGCTTGACAAGCTGGCAGCCTGCACGGGCAAAGCTGAGCACCGCGGTTTGGGCTGGGTCAGTGCACCGATTCCATGGCCTCCGCACGCACGACAGCTGCAGCGCATCCGCGTGGACCGCGCTCAGGATGTCCTGCTGCAGGAGCCCGTCTCGAACTCCAATGGCCCATGCCTTGGCAACCTCCACCGCGTTCACCACGAACGGGTCCCTGTAGATCGCTCGCTGCATGGCCCTCACCCTGAAGGCGAGGCACGTCCCGGCCGCCAACCTGCCTTCCGAGCGGAGCGCGTGCACCCGCGGTCCGTTAAGAGTGCCGCCGGCGATCCCCGTGACGGCAGAGCCCCAGACCGCCGTGGCGCATGGCGATCCTCTGAACGGGTGGCATGGGTTGGCCCCTGCCGAGAAGGAGAAGGAGGAGGAGGAGGAGGAGGAGGAGGAGGAGGAGGACGACGAGGACGAGAAGGAGGAGGAGGAGGAGGAGGAGGAGGAGGAGGAGAAGGAAGAGGAGGAGCCTCCTCCCGCGAAAAAGCATGTTTCCACTGGGAGGGGTGCCCACCGCGTGCTGCAGGCTGAGTTCCAAGTCCAGTCTCGGAGCAGAAATGAGCAGACAACAGGGGGCGCGATGAGGCGGCGCCCATGGAGAAGAGGGAAGGCCGAGAGGAGGGAAAACAAGAGGGGAGGAGAACAACCACCGCCGAACCTCTAGTCCCAACCCAAGCCCCAGCCGCCCGGCCGAAGGCTCTGCCTCTGGAGGCTCGGAATGGGGGGAGTGCAGACAAAAAGATGTCAGGCCCTCTGCTCGTCCTGCTGCGTCCTCCTACTCCGCCTCCTCATGCTCTCCCCCATCCACCTTATATGAGCCCTCCTCCCGCAACATGCCTGCTTCCACTGAGAAGGGTGCCCACCGCGTGCTGCACGCCAGCGAACCTGGCTGCGGACAGCTGGGCTGGATTTAGCTTGGCCCCAACCCGCGCGCAACTTGGGTCCACTGACAAGGAAGTTAACTTTGGGGAGGAGGACGACCATGGCAAACCCAAGACCCATCAACGATGTTGAAATACACCCTCACTCCAAGATCCCTCTACATAGGCCCCGACAAGGGGGTCATTTCCGCAGAGGGACTTGCCCCGTTGAGGGGCAGCCGTGTGAACATCTTGAAGGGTGCCAGGAAAACCATTCTCAGGACGTCAACGCCACGAGTCAACCTGACTGGTACTTCTTGGCGATCCTGAATCGTGCCAGAACGCCATTCCTGGGACTTCAACACCGCGAATCAACGTAACTGCTGCGCCCTGAAAATTGAGGAGGGGTTGAGGATGACGGGGAGGGGAACACCAGATTCTTGCTTGAAGTACTGCACGGCATGATGCTCGCACGCCGACCTGCGACGCACGGCTGCCTTCGGCACGCCCGCGTGCACTGCCAGATCCCTGCCAACGAATCTGCCCACCGATGGCGCAATCGCAACTGACTGGCCCTCGACTGCGCCCTCACGACCTGCAGCCCTCGCGCCACCATCAGGAACTCTGAATAAGCAGCGCAGGGGCTTTCCTGGCCACGGCGAACCTGGCCACGAACAGGTTTTCCGACCTAGATCTATAGAGCGGCCCCCCAAAACCAGTGCCCCTTCCTGAGCCCAGAGTTGTCCTCTCATTTCCGCGCCTGGGCTGTATACCCCGCACGGCCGAGCAACATGCGGCTCGGCCATGATTCCTGTCTTGCCGGATGATCCACAAGCCGCGCGTGCTTCTCCACATGGACCCGTCAGTACCAGAGACCTCCCCCACAAGGACGTCGCCGATGCATCGCCGTCGTCGCCGATGCATCGGCGATGCGGCGCGATTCTCCAACCCCGCCTGCTCGGACCCCGCATGGGAGGCCTGCAAGCACAAGCACGTCGCGTGCGGTGCACCCAGGTGCGCCGCGTGGCTCGGACGCCGACTGCGCAGGCGAAGGGGATGCAAGCATGCTGGGCCATCCCGCGGTCCGGAACGCCTGCTCAGCGCGTCGCAAGCGGTGGGCCTGGCGACACGCTGCTGTGCCCTGCGAGGTGGTGGCGTGCCGCTCCGCTGTGTGGGGCGGGCGGCTTGGACAAAAAGCTCGGCGCCCGGATGCCTGGGGGGGCAAGGGCTCGGCGAGCGCGTCGCGCCGAAGCGAGGTGGGCGGGCCAGACCCGGCGGAGGGACACTCTGAGCCAAAGGCCCTGGCCGTGCAGCCGGGGCCGACTGGAGAGGACACGCGAAGAGGACACCGGGCCCTTCCGAGGGCCACACTGCCATGAGAATGTGCGGGGCATGGGTTTGGTCACACAGGACACAATGGTACCCTCGATTTGGCAGGGCCGACCTGCTAATTTCAGGCGCTATGGGCCATAGGGGTGCACGGGGCATAGGTCGCAAAGCAGAGGACACAAGGGTACCCTCGATCTGGCAGGGTCGACCTGCGAATCGGCCTCGACTGCACGTCCCACGCATCACCGACTCTGGGAGCTCCCAGCACCGCAGGCCAGCCAGCCATCCTGGGCCCAGACCCAGAGCAGCTGGGCGCCCCGACCTTTCCCCGAGGCCGGGACGCAGGAGGGGACAGTTCCCCCTGGCGCCACCCTGGAGGAGCATGGGGGCGGGACGATGAAAGAGCCAAGCATGCCCACTCTAGTTATGATCCAGGGTTGCCCCCACCCCCCCCATGCATCTGTGAAGGGGCCCTGGGACACACATTTCAATACACACAAATAAAAGGATTCCCCGTATTTTCATATATTTTCTGGGTTTCTGTCTTCCCCCCCCACTTCCAATTTTTTTCCACACTTTCCTGGGAATCGACGATTAATTGTGTCTGTGTATTTTTTCCCCTCGTGAATATGGGATCGAGCCCCCCCCCCGCTGGACGGGTACGCCCATGAGCCTCGCGAGAAGCCTCCCGGATGGGATCGCTCTCACCCCGCCTGTTGTGGTGGCCCTGTGGGCGTGTAGGGGTGGAGGGTTGGCGTCCCGCTGCTTTCGCCGAGAGCTTTCGGAGACCAAGACGACCAAGATCGCAGGGCCTCGCGAATGGGATCGCCCCCTTCACTGCTGTCGTGGCCCTGTGGGAGTGGAGTGGTGGAGGGTGGAAGTCGTCGTCGTCCTCGTCCTCGTCGTCGTCGTCGTCGTCGTCGTCGTCGTCGTCGTCGTCGTCGTCACCGTCGTCGTCGACGTCGTCTTCCGTCGGCGTCGGCGTCGGCGTCGGCGTCGGCGTTGGCGTCGTCGTCGTTATCGTCACCAGATGTCTCGCGGGGTCGGTTCACAGACCCCCCCCAAAAGAAACGGCTCTAAGGATCCGGGCCCTCCCCCCCACCAGATAGAACGGGGGGGGCGACGACGAAGACGACGACGACGACGACGACGACGACGACGACGACGACGACGGCGGCGACGACGACGACGACGACAGCGACGACGAACACAACGCCGACACCGACGACGACGCCGAGCCCGACGCCGACGCCGGTACCGACAGAAGGCGATGATGACGTCGTTGACGACGGCGACGAAGACGAACCATCTCACACCCACAGGGCGATCAGCAACAACGTACCCCTAAGACTTTGGGAGGAGACCTAAGTTAGGATGGCCAAAAACATTAGGGATATGGGGGTCTTCTCCGCAGATGTATCGGACCAAACCGCCCAGAAGTAGCACCCCTGATGCGAAGATGGGGCCCTAAGAGAAGCCACGCGTCCATCGTGTGATCCGGGTTGGGAGTTCTTCTGATCTCGATGATGGGGGGAGGGGGGGGGCGCCTGCACCCACCACAACGCGACACCCACAGGGCCACGACCGCATGGGGGGGGAGCCCCTCGCGCGGGGGGGGGGAGGGGGCCGCGGGCATCAGCAGCAGAGGGGCGGGGGGCAGAACCCTTGCCCGTCGGTGCGAATTCAAATCGCACTGCCAGTGGAAACGCAAACAAAACGGGCAAGAGCAGACGAGCAGCACGAAGTGAGGAGCGGGCAGCGTCGGCGAATTCCTGCCCGCACCAACGAAGTACAGTCGAAGCTTCTGCAACAGAATCCGTACGGAGCGCCATTCGAACCCAACTTGTGTGATGGGCATGTTTTCCACCACCACCACCAGGAGGGGGAGGGGTTCCTCCTCCTCCTCCTCCTCCTCCTCCTCCTCCTCCTCCTCCTACGCCTCCTTCCCCCTCCAACTTATGGTGGTGGTGGTGGAAAACAAACTCATCATTGTGTGTAGAGACGCGAGGAGCGCCAAAGGACCCCGAGAACATGCGCCATGAGCCTCGATTCATGATGGGCTCAACGACTTCTTCGGTCCCTTGGCTCACGATGGATCTTGCAATACTCCTGCAGGTGTAGATAGAGGTCTTTGGATGTACACCTTGCGAAATGCTTAAGAAATCATGGGTTAAGAAATTCAGAGTCTCAGAAATTGAATAAAACCCAGAACTTCTGTCAAAATCTGGGGATTCACATTGAAAACTTAAGAATAATCGAGACTCTGGCCGACAACTTAGGTTTTCTTAAGCATCGCCTAAGGTGGGCTTGCAGCGATCTTCATCAATTTAAGAACATGTCTGGATTCATGCTCGCAGGTCAATGTGGTGAGAGCCGCCAAATCTTCAGGGACCGAGCCCCCTCTGAAACAAAAATGGTAAAATCCTGAGCCCCTGACGGCGGTCAAGATGGTCAGCGTAGGCGTACACCGGGACGGCACCAACGAAACCCGACCAAACGAACAATGACACCGAAACGAGCCAAAACCGACAGGCCACTGGCACCCGCTCCCCCTCACTCCATCCAATTCCACCTCCCCCTCCCCCTCCTCCTGCATCTCCTCCTCCTCCTCCTCCTCCTCATACTCCGACTCCGCCTCCTCAAACTCCGACTCCTTAAACTCCGACTCCTTGAACTCCATCTCCTCCTCCTCCTCCTCCTCCTCCTCCTCCTCCTCCTCTTGTTTCCTCCTCCTCCTTCTCCTCCTCCTCCTCCTCCTCCTCTTCCTCCTCCTTCTTCCTTCTCCAACTCCTCCTCCCCTCCCCCTCCTCCTCCATCTCCTCCCCCCACTCCTCTGACGCGGCCGGTGTTCGTGCACTCGGACGCCGCTCTGGCTGCTCGCTCGCTCCCCCGCCTCCCATTCCCCATTCCCCGCGCTCCCGCCCCCCCTCCCCTCCGTGCCCTCGCTTCCCAGTAGAGCTGGGGCTGTCTCGGAGCACGCGGGGTGGCTCGGGCACCCCCAGCCTGCGGAACGCGCGGCTGCCAGGAGATCCTGACTCCCAGGGTAGAAGTCCCGGAGGATGGGGGGGGGGCCCGACGCCCTTCCATGGATTGGCGGTGGGCGTCCCGGGTGCCAGTGGTGCCTCCCCCCGCACAGCTGGCGCCAGACATCCCGGCGCGGGCCCCGCCAGTGGCAGCAAGGGAGAAGTGTGAACGGGGCCGCCTCGGCTGCGCCGTATGCCCCCGGCTGTCTAACTGTCTGTCTGTCTTCTGGTCGCCGGCTGTGGCTCCACGCCCGCGGCGGCCCGTTTCGCGCGATCCGTCTCCTTCCCAGGCCCCTCCCCCCCGTCCTTCTCCCCCTGTTCCTCTTGCTCCCTGCCTTGCTTAACTCTTTGACGACCTGACACCTCCAGGCCGTGGAATGCCGTCTCTCCACCCTACACAACCCAATTCTCCTCCTCCTTCTCCTCATCCTCCTCCTCCTCCTCCTCTTCCTCCTCCTCCTCCTCCTCCCCCTCCTCCTCCTCCTCCTCTTCCTCCTCCTCTCCCTCCTCCTCCTCCTCTTCCTCCTTCTCCTCCTCCTCGCCCCCCGCCCACCCGCTGGTCCTTCCAAGAAGACTTCTGGTATCCGCCGCCGCCGGAGCCGCCCCATCCGCCGCCGCCGTAGTCCTTCGACTTGCCGCCCCAGCCTCGCGCGAGGCAGACACTAGGAGGAGGCAGCGAAGGCTGGATGGACGGACGGACCCTTCTGGAGCTGGTCTCCGTGTCACGGCTGCTTACCCGGCAGTCGGAAGAAGTAGGGAGAAACATGAAATAGGAAGGCGGATCAAGTAGATTGGGGTCGGGCCCGCCATAGGAGTAACAAACGCCAGCATTAGCATATCGAGTCATGAAGTAGAAAGGCGCTTGAAATGGACCGGGATCTGGGAATGCAGAAACACATCCTTTCAACGACAGGCGTGTAAGTGCTCCAGGGCCGAGCTGTACTGAGAGATGTGAGGACATTGCCTCCTGGTGCGGCCTGCGCGCAGCTTCGAGTCTATCTACAGGCCTCCCAGACATACAAGCGGGTAATACTTTGGGGGGGGAGGGGGGAAGCCAGCAGAGGCAAAAACAGATAAGGGAGGAGAAGCAATAAGGAAAACCAAACTATGAATGAACAGAAAAAGAAAAAAGAGGAACAAGAAAGAGAAGCAGGCCCGTAGAGGGAGGTCGTTCCCCGCACTCTCCGGCGATGTGCCAGGCCGCGGCGGCAAAGAACATCATGCGCAGATTCGGCGACGCAGAGACGGGAGGAGGGGGGGGGAAGCGAAGGCAAGGACGGACCGGGGAGGACACAGCCGAGGCTTGTGTGTCTCCGCTACCACGCCCTCGACATGCCGGGAATGTGTGATCTGCCCCTCCTCACGCGTGTCCCATGTCGGGCGACGCCGCCCCCTACTGCAGCCGTGGTGACAGCTCGCCCAAAATGTTTGACGCGCTGGCACAGCGTGGACCGGAGGTGCCCCGTGGGGCGTGCGGAGCCGGGCACAGCGCGGCGGGAGTGGAGCTGTGCCAACCAGGGGCGGTAGAGGAAAGAGAACTATGCACATGCACCGATTCTGGCCAGGCCCATCCTGAGCCCAGGATCGGTGCATACGCCCTCCTACCTTGGCCAGGAGGGCATATGCACCGATCCTGGGTCAAAGATGGGCCTTGCCAGGATCGGTGCATGTGCATAATTCTCTTCGCCCGATGTGCCAACCAGGGGCGGGCAACCTCGGGCTCGCACCCCCCGAAGGGGCACGCGTGCCCTGGCTGTGGCACGATCTGCAGGAAGCTGGCTGCACATGTGAGGGGCCACGACAGGGGGGGGGATATGCATAGGGGGGGTTGCATCGACCTGGGATCGGCGATACATCGCCGATAGATCGGCGATAGGCCCCTGATAGTGAATCCGCACCTTCCTGGGCAGGTTGGCGCTATCGGGCCCCTATCGGCGATCAATGGGCGATTGTGTGTGTCGATGTATCCCCCCCCTATGCCTATCCCCCCCTATCGTTGCGGGGCTTAGTGGGCCCTGGAAACGACAAGGCCGTTTTTAATACCGGCTCCGTTCTGCCGTTCTGTTGCCGGTTCCGACGCCCTTTTTTGTTACCGGTTCCGTCGCCGTTCTTTTGCGGGGTCCCGCTCCGGTTCCACTCATGGAGCCGTTTCTGTTGCCGTTTCGGGTCGCCGTTTTTTTGCCGTTTCCATGTCCAAGGGACACTTGTTTGGAAATGGTGAGAAAAACGGCCCTGCCGTTTCCGGGGCCCACTAATCGGGCGTTGGCAGAACTGGGTTTAGTGGAACCTGGTTTAATGATTTGTACTGGGGGCGCCCCCCCGTCCCATTTCCACCAACCCGAACTGCCGTCACCCGAAAAACACCAGCTATGGCATATCTGGTTTAGTGAATCTGGCCAATTGAGGGGCTCCAGGGCCCTACTACTAACCGGGCCCCCTTACCCGGGGTCCTGGCTATAACCGAACTAAGGTTGTGTTGCATCCTCGGGGGACCTTGTCTGTCCCGTCGCGGCCCTGTCCGCGTCGAATTCGTGTCGAATCCATGTCGGACGCGTCGGATTCGTGTCGAATCCGTGTCGAATCCGCGTCGGATCCACGCCAAATCCGCGTCGAGTCCGCATCGAGCACGCGTCGGGCCCCCCAAAAGACACCCGTTTTTGGGGACAGGCGAGGTCCCCCGAAGATGCAACAGAACTAAGGCCCTGGGGGGGGGGCCGGGGAAACCAGGGGCCGGGGCCGCCGCCCGAATAATCCTGGGAGGCCAGAGGCCCGGGCAACACCCGGGAGGCCAGCGAGGGCGTGGCACGGTGGCCAGGGTAGGCCACGACGGCGCGGCACGACGTCTCGTCTTCCTCCTCCCGCTCCTCCTTCCTCTGCCCTCGCCCTTCTCCTCCTTCTTCTTCTTCTTCTTAGTATTCTTCTTCTCGTACCATTAGCACGACGGCACGACACGAAGCCTCCTCTTCCTCCCGCTCCTCCTCCCTCTGCCCTCGTCCTTCCCCTCCTTCTTCTTCCCACATCATGAGCTCCGAGGTTCAAGCATCACAAGCTAGTTACAAGAGCGTGCAACTTGCATCTCTCTGTCAGATCGGAGCGATGTCCCAGCTTTCTGGCGGACCTAAAAACCCCCACTCCTGTGGTGGTCTCGCAACCGACTACGCGTCGGTCGGAAGAAGTAGGTCAAACATGAAGTAGGAAGGCGGATTAAGTTGATTGGGTCCAGGTCCCCCCAGGGAATGACAAAACAAAGCAAAGGCGTGCCGATCCTTGAGGCAGGAAGACGCTTGAAGTAGATTGGGGTCTGGAAATCCAAAAGTACCTACTTTCAACAACCGGCGTGTACAGTGCATCGCCGAAGTGTCGGCGTCAGTGAGGAGAGGGGGATGGGGGCGCGGCGCCGGCGCGGCGCGGCGCGGCGCCGGTGTCGTCGCGAAAAAAACACCAGCCCTCTGTGAGCAGTTCCCGCTCCTCTTTCAAGGCCCTTGCTCCCTTCGGGGTGGGGTAGTGACCCTCGCCCTCTTCTCCCTGTGTTTTGTTCGGGGACGGGGGCGCCGAACGGCCAGAGCGCCTGAGATAGCGCAAGGCGCTCCAAGAGAGCGTCCGATGCTTCGAGATGGCCTCCAAGATGGCTCAAGATGTTATAAGCTGGCAGACAAGATGGCCCGATATAGCTCGAAACCTATAGCCGAGATGGCCTGCAATCTGTCTGATCATCGTTTCAAACGGTTCGCGTGGCCCCCATGGCGATGGGGGCGGTGCGACGCCCAAAAAAAACGGCCGGGGCAGAGGTGGGCACGCTGGGGGGAAGGGTGGGCAGAGGAGCAGGGGGTCCTGCCGGTGGTGGTGGTGGGTGTGGGTGGGTGTGTGTGGGGGGGGGGCGAGCGGGGGGGGGGGCGGGGGGGGGGGGGCGACGGTGCGACGCCAGAATAAAACGATCGGGGCAGGGGGGCACGCTGGGGGAAGTGTGGGCAGAGGAGGAAGGGGGGCGGTGTGTGCGGTGCGACGCCGAAATGAAATAGTCGGGGCGGAGGGGGGCGGGGTGGAGAGGGCACTGGGCTGCCGCGGAACGCTGGGATGACGGCGATGCGACGCTGAAATAAATTGGTCGGGGCTGAGGGGGTCACGCTTTCGGGACGGGGGGTTGCGACGAAGTGAAGTGGACGGGCCGGAGGGGAGAGGAGGTCGGGGTGGAGAGGGCACCGGGCTGCTGGGCAACAGTGAGGGCGGCCCGACGCCGAAATAGAGTGGTCGGAGCGGAGGGGGTCGTGCTGGTGGTGGTGGTGGGTGTGGGCGGGTGTGGGGGAGACAGAGGCGGGGGGGGTGCGGGAGGGGGCGGTGCGACGCTGAAAGGTCGGGGCGGAGGGGGGCGGGGTGGAGGGGCCACTGGGCTGCTGGGGAAGGGGGAGGGGCGGTGGGGGCGCGCGACGCCGAAATAATAGTCGGCGGAGGGGGGGCGGGGTCGGGGCGTAGGGGGGCGGGGTTGAGAGGGCACTGGGCGGCTGGGGGGGGGGAAGGGTCGTGGGGGCGGGAAGGGGGGGGTGGTGCGGCGCCGAAGTGAAGTGGTCGGGGCGGCACTGGACGGGGGGCGGTGCGACGCCGAAATAAAATAGCCGGGGCGGAGGGGGTCACGCTGGTGGTGGTGGTCGTCAGTGTGGGGGGGCGGGTGGAGGGGTGGGAGCGGCGAAGCGGTGGGAGCGGTGCGACGCCGAAATAAAATGGTCGGGGTCGAGGGGGGCGGGGTGCCGAGAGCACTGGGCGGCTGGGGAGGGGGCAAAAGGTCGGGGGTGCGGGACGGAGAGAGCGGTGCGACGCCGAAGTGAAGAGGTCGGGGCGGAGGGGGGCGGGGTGGAGAGGGCACTGGACGGGGGTCGGTGTCACGCTGGTGGTGGTGGTGGTTGGTGTATGGAGTGGCCTGGGCGGAAAACTTGACGGGGGGCGGTGTCACGCTGGTTGTGGTGGTGGTTGATGTGGGTTGGTGGGTGGAGGGGCGGGGGGTACAGGGGGGGTGGTGCGACGCCGAAATAAAGTGGTCGGAGCTCTAGACAACCTGTGCAAGATAATAATTTGTTCTTGTAAGGTTTAACAAGGCGGCAGTTCGAAAACGGCGAACCGCGTGGATCTTACACCAACAACAAGTTCGAATCAGGATCGAAAATCGGTTCGAAACACAATAGAAATCGGTTCGAAATAATGGACACATAAGCGTTCCGTGCGGGACTTCATAGACAAGTGAGCGTTTCGCGGCGCGGAGTTCCTCTGGAATCAGGTTCGGACCAGGTTCAAACTCGGTGCGGTGCTCTGTTCAAATAGGTGATGAATGTATATTGCTGTTTCCGTTGGAACCACAGTGTGACGTTCACACAGGATGGTCTTGTGTCCGTCTGCATAGTGCGATCTTCCATTGCATCGTGGCCAAGCACGCCGCACTGGCAACAGTGGGCCACACTTGAATCACGCCCATGTACGACGGTCCAAGACCGACCCAGGAAAGTTCCAAGGCAGCCTCGAGACCTGACAAGACGGTTCCCACACCAACCCACAAAGGCCCATAGACACCCAAAACACTTGGGATACATGGATGTTTGCGACCGATGCTCTCCCGCGTAAGATGGGCTCCATGATGTCTCGGAGGGCCCCGACAAGCCCCCAAGACGGCCCGAAGACGACCAACACACCTAAGACGGCCCAAGACCATCCCACGTTCGTTCGTCGATCCCTGGAGGTCTTCGACGTTTATGGCTGCCTATCCTCAGACTTGGCGGCGGCAAGAGAGGGGCAGGCGGATCGGGGAAGGCTTCTCTGAAGAGGGCCGCTTCTTAGAAGGCGTGGGCCCTACATTTGTACTTCCCCCGTAACTCCCCCCCTTCTGCGCGCGGCCGACAGACTGCTCCCACGGAAACCCGGATAAGGAGGAGGAGAAGGAGGAGGGGAAGGAGGAGGATGAGGAGGAGGAGGAGGAGGCGGAGGATATGAAGAGGATAAGAGGAGGAGGAGGGGGAGGAGGAGGAGGAGGAAGAGGAGGAGGAGGAAGAGGAGGAGGAGGAGGAGGAGGAGGAGAAGGAGGAGGAGGAGGAGGAGCAGGAGATCTGGCAAGGGGTGGGGGGGCGGGGACGCAGGCCCGGGGGTTCGGGCGGGCGCATCTGGCCCGGAGCAGCTCCCAGGCGCGCTGAAGGCGCCCCTGTTCGGGCAAACAGACAGCCCAAGCTATGGCCCCAAGGCGGCCCAAGATGGCCGCAGGATGGTCTCGAGGCGGCCCCGAGGCGGCCCAAGATGGCCTCGGGATGGTCTCAGGGTGGCCCCAAGACGGCCCAAGGTGGCCTCAGGTACTCGGGATGGTCTCAAGGTATCCCCGAGGCGGTCCAAGATGGTCCCAAGAAGGCCCACGAAGCTACCCAGACGGCCCAAGACAATCCCAAGAAGACACCCAAGAGGATGTCCAGAGGCCATAGGCATTCGTTCCAACATCATGTTTCCCAAATGTGCTGGTTCTTGTTCTTCCAGAGCCAACCAACATCATATCTGGAAATCGGATCGCGTCGGACTCTGCGTCGGATCGGGCTATGTGGGCACGGATTCAAAATGGAATCGCACCGGCCTCTTCTGAATGCACTACAACGCTCATGCAAGAATCGGGTCGCATCGGATCGTCGGAATATCGGAGTCGAACCGGATCAGACCGGTCAGCAATATATATGTGTGTATATATATAGATACACGTAGCACCCCGCAGATGCGGATAAGAGTGAAGGGGCGGTGGAGACGTCGGCAATTTGCGAGACATTGAAGAAGCCCGCCGCAGGCGCCAAGCGCCAAAGTTTCACAAATTATACAACGAACCCGCCGCAAGCGCCGATTTGTCCGTTAAACCAATGTGGGTAGGTCGAGGGTGGGTCGCGGGTGGGTCGCAAATGGGTCGCGGGTGGGTCGCGGGTGGATCGCTGTTGGGTCGCGGGTGTAGAGGGCAGAAAATCCACCCCATAATCATCCCGACAAGGGAAGCCGTTGTTCGGTCAACGCCCAAGGCCGTTTGATAAACGTCAATTGTCGGGTCGGGTCCGGGTGGCTTTTCCTCTCTTGAGCGTGGGTCGCGGGGTGGGCCGCGGGTGGGTCGCGGGGTGGGTCGCGGGTGGGTCGCGGATGGGTCGCGGGTGGGTCGCGGGGTGGGTCGCGGGTGGATCGCGGGTGGGTCGCGGGGTGGGTCGCGGGGTGGGTCGCGAGGTGGGTCGCGGGTTAGGTCGCGGGGTGGGTCGCGGGTGGGACGACGACAACAAACAACAGCAGCAACAACAACGCAACAACCAGAATTCTCACAACGACTTGTTTTCTTCAGCCGCACACCCAGGGACAATGAATGACCGTTCCGCCCCTCACTTTGATACATATATATATATATATAGAACTAAATTATCTATATATACATGTATATATATATATATATATATATATATATATATATCAATGTACACCCTGCTATTCCGTAACTGGAGACGCCCAAGACGGCGCCAGAAGAGGCCCTCAGGATCGCCCCGCGAGTCCCCAATAACGCCCGCGTGAAAACCCCAGGACGGCACAAAAGGGCCTCAAGACGGTCCAACGCCCCCCAAGACGGCCCCGGAGTCCAAAACGAAGTCGCCGAGAGGGGCCCAAGAGAGGGACGTCGAACTGGCCTTCGGAGCCTCTCCCTCCCTCTTAGCCCCATGGGGTCCCCAAGAAACTCCCCAGGAGCCCCCAAGAAAACCGTCGGATCGCCAATTCCGGCCCGCTTGGCCATGATGGTGTCGGCGGACGCATATTCCCTTCAGAAATCCAATGCGCGCCAAAAGTGTCCAAGGTATGACCACCATGATGGACCACAAAGGCTTCGGGGCGGGCCCCAAGGTAGACCCTGAGACTGCCTCCAAGCCTTCCGCGAGCCCTAAAGACGGCTCATGAGGTCTCAGGATCCGCGAGGTCTCGGCTGGATCCGCGTGGCCCCCGACTAAGCTGCGCCTCCCAGGAGCCGACGAAGTGCTGGCAGTTGCATATTTGTTGCAGCCGCCCAGGGAGCAGCGAGGTCTCATCTGGGTGCGCGTGGCCCCCGACCCCGTTGGACCTCCCAGGAGCCCACGGAAGTGGTCACAGTGATGCAGATCGCAGCCACCCACCCAGGGAGCAGCAAGGTCTCGTCTGGGTGCGCGTGGCCCCCGACCCCGCTGGCTCTCCCAGTAACCCATGAAAAAGGGCAGCATTTGAGCAGCTCTCAAACACCCGGGGAGAAGCGAGCAAAGTCTCGTCTGGGTGAGCGTTGCCTCCGACTCCGTTGACCTCCCAGGGGCCCACGAAAACGGCGGCGGTTGCGCAGTTCGCAGCCACCCAGGGAGCAGGAGCGCGATTCTTTATGTTCGGCGATGACAGGCGTCATGGGGGGGTCGAGGGGGGGTATCACCTCCCCCCTCCCCCCGTCGTGTGGCTCCAGCACCGCAACAAGACGGGCGACGAGCGACGAGCGACGACGACGACGACGACGACGCGACCAGCATGTAGGTGGCGATATGCCCCATTGCGCCTGTGTACACCACAGCGCTCGCGTGCACCACAGCGCGCGTGTATACCGCAGCGCCTGCGTACACCGCAACAACCATTTGCAACGCAGCGCCTGTGTACACCAGTGCTTGCGTACACAACAGCGCTGGTGTACATGTGTGCACCGCAACCACCATGTGCAACACAGCGTCTGTGTACACCACAATGTTTGCGTGCACCGCAGCGCCTGTGCACGCCACAGCGCGTGTCTACACCACAGCATCCGCGTGCAATGCGGTGCCTGAGTACACCACAGTGCCTGCGTGCATAGGACAGGTAGAAGGAGCATGTACGTGAAGATCTGCTGCGGACATCTAGACGCAACGCCAGGAAAGTGATGAGAACCGAATGCGACGTTATTCCGTCCTTCTTCCCCCTCCACCTCCACCACATCCTCCTCCTCCCCCTTTTCCTCCTCCTCCTCCTCCTCCTTACCCCCTGTCGTGCGGTTTGGCGCTACAGCGCACGTGCGCATCTCAGCGCGCACCGCGGAATGGTCGATTAAATCGGTCCACTTGTTTCTCGGACGGCCAATTTAGCTGGAGCCTCCTGGACGCAAATGGGGGGAGTAAGGGTGATGCGGGTGGACTCGGGAGGACTCGTAGATTCCAGCGGCGCTCCTTTGTCCATAAGATAGTTCTCGGGTGTATAATGTGGAATCCACAAGCGCCCCATTTTGTCATAAGGATTTGTTCTAACACTCTATATACAACAGTGGTGTTGTGTTGCACACGGTTGCTGTGGTGCGCTCTGGCGCCGTGGTGTACACAGGCACTGCAATGCACGCAGTGCAATGCACGCAGACATTGTGGTGTATACTGGTGCTGTGTTGCACACGGCTGATGTGGTGTACGCAAGCGCTGTGTTGTGCACAAGAGTCGTTGTGCCCGCAGGCACGGTGGCACAAACTGACACTGTGTTGCAAGCGGCTGCTATGGTGTACATAGGCGGTGTGGTGTACACAGGCGCTGTGGTGCACGCAAGCACTGTGGTGTACACTGCGTTGTGGTGCAAATCGCCACCTACATGCTGTCGCTACCCGTCCTTCGTCATTCCTAGGCATTCCCAGACGCCGCCGGCGCGAAACGTGACGTCATCGCCCCCCCCGCCCCCCTAGATGATTGCCGTCATCGGCCCGGAATAGAAAACAGTAGGCTTCAGCCGCGTCCGCGCGCACGACGACTATGAGCGACGAGCGACAAGCCACGAGCGACGACGACGACGACGACGGACCCGACTCCTATGCGGATTCCTACGCGGATCCCAATGCGCACGGCGGCAGTGCCCGGAGCGCACTGGGTGGGGAGCGTACGTCATACATGCGGGGGGGGGAGCGAGGGCCATGACGCCCGTCATGCCCCAAGCAATAAAGAAACGGGTTCCAGCGAGGTCTCGTCTGGGTACGCGTGGCCCCCGACTCCGCTGGGCTCCCTGGGGCCCACGAAAGTGGCGGCAATTGCAAGGTTCGCAGCCACACAGGGCGCAGCGAGGTCCCCAGTGGATGCGCGTGGCCCCCGACTCCGCTGAACCTCCCTGGAGCCCACAAGCGTGGAGACCGTTGCGCAGTTCGCAGCCAACCAGGGAGGAGCCCACGACTGTGGCGGCGGTTGCGCAGTTCACAGCAACCCAAGGAGCAGCGGGGTCCTCTCTATAGGGCCCGCGTGGCCCCTTAATCCGCTGGGCCCCCCAGGAGCCCACGTCAGCGGCGACACGGTTCGCGCAGTTCGCAGCCACCCACAGGCAGCGCGGCAGAGGCAGGAGCAAGGGGGGAGGAGGAAGACTGGATACCACAGTGCGCCACACAAGACGAGAACCCAACCATAGAAGAAACAACTGCACAAACATAACCTTTTGGCGCTCCGGGCGGACTTCTTTGAAGGGGCACACAAACACACAAATAAATACACACAAATAAAAAGATGCCCCATATTTTCACATATTTTCATGGTTTTCGTCTTCCCCCCCACTTCCCATATTTTCCCATATTTTCTGGGGGATCGATGATTAAATGTGTCTGTGTGTTTCTTTTCCTCCTGATTCTTGGATCCGCGCCGGACCCCCCTCCCAAGCGCGCGGAGCGCGCCAGGGGCGGCGCCGGAGGCGCAGGCGGGGGGACCCTGCGCAGATCCAAGAAACCCGCGCGGAGCGCCAACAGCTTATGGTCATTGAATGTCTTCTCTTCCGAAGGGGAGGGCGAGGCCACCGCCACCCCATCTCGACCGACTCCGAGCGGGCTCCTCTGCCCCCGCCCCAGTCGTCGCCCTGCTTGCCGCCCTTGCCGCCCTTGGAGCCGCCGCCTCGGCCGGCCAGGTGGGCGGGGGGGGGGCGGGGAGGGGCGACGACGGGAGGCGAGCCGAGTGGCCCCCACCCAGAGCCCCCCCCCCCCCTCCGCTTTTGTGAACTCCCACCTTCGTCCGACCCGACTCCAGTTTCCCCCCCCCCCCCCCCCTGCCGCCTCCCGTCGTCGCCCCTCCCCGCCCTCCCCGGCTTGGGCCGCTCAGCTAGTGGCACGCGTGCCATGGACCTTGCACAAAAAGGAGGGGGGAAGGAGGCGGAGGATGTGGAGGAGGGGGGGAGAGGGGACGAGAAATCGGAGAAGGAGGGCTTAGAGAGGGCCACAAGAGGGGCTTCAGAGAGGCGAGCTTGAGGAAGCGCTAAGGGCCGTCCCCCACAAGATGGCCTTAAAGACCTGTAACATGCTCCCAAGAGACCTCCAACAGAAACCCAAGAAGCCTACAAAGGGTCTCAAAAGGCCCCTGGTAACCACAAAAGCAACTGAAAAGGCTTCCCTGAAGCCTCTAAGGTCAAAGGAGGGCCCCAAGAAATTCTGGAGCAGACCAACCTGCTGGAGGCTCGCGGTGCAAAATGCCACATGTTACGGCCTTGTACGGAGAACGCTTGTCTAGGGCACTCGTTTTGCGTACAGAGTCTGGCTGGTGGGTGGGTGGGATGCGAAGGGGGCACGGGCGGGGGGGTGGCATGCTGGCTGGTAGGTGGGAGGATGCGGAGGGCCTATAGTAAGGGATCGGGGCGGTGCGGAACCGTGCCGAAATTAAAAACGGCGGGGCGGAGGGGACACGCTGGCTGGTGGGCGGGTCGATGTGGAAGAGGCGCGCGGGATGGGAGAGGCGGCGCCGTGTCGAAACAAAAAGGGTCGGGGCGGAGGGGGCGCTCCGGCTGGCGGGTGTGGGGATACGGAGGGGGCGCGCGGGATGAGGGGGGCGGTGCCTTGCCGAAATAAAAAGGGTCGAACCGGAGGGGGCGCGCTGGCTGGTTGATGGATGGATGGAATGATGGAGGGGGCGATCGGAATGGAAGGGGCGGTGCCGTGCCGAAATGAAAAAGGTCGGGGCGGAGGAGGCGCGCTGGCTGGTGGGTGGGGCGATGCGGAGGGGGCGTGCGGGATGGGAGGGGGGGGCGGAGTCGTGCGAAATTCAAGGGTCGGGGCGGAGGGGCCACGCTGGCTGGCGTGTGGGGGGGTGGTGCGGAGGGGGCGCTCGGGATGGGGGAGGCGGTTCCGTGCCGCAAAAAAAAAGGTCGGGGCGGAGGGGGCGCGCTGGCTGGCTGGTGGGTGGGGTGATGCGAAGGGGGCGTGCGGGATGCGGGAGGGGGGGCGGTGCCGTGCCGAAATAACAGGGTCGGGGCGGAGGGGGCGCGCTGGCTGGTGGATGGGGTGATGGAGTTGGCGCTCGGGATAGGGGTGCGGTGCCGTGCCGAAATAAAGGGGTCGGGGCGGAGGGGGCGCGTTGGCTGGTGGGCAGGTGACGCATGCAGAGGGGGCGTTCGGGATGGCGGGGGCGGTGCCGTGCCGAAAGGTCGGAAATGAGGGGGCGCGCTGGCTGGTGGGTGGGGTGATGCGGAGGGGGCGTGCGGGATGGGGAGGGGGGGGCGGCGCCGAGCCGAAATAAAAAGGTCGGGGCGGAGGTGGCGAGTTGGCTGGTGGGCGGGATGATGCGGAGGTGGCCCGCGGGATGTGTGTTGGGGGGGGGGAGGGGGGCGCTCCGGGGTGCCGTGCCGAAATAACGAGATCGCGGCGGAGGAGGCGCTCCGGCTGGTGGGTGGGGGGGTGCGGAGGGGGCGCGCGGGATGGCGGCGGAGGTGCCGTGCCAGAATAACAGGGTCGGGGCGGAGGGGGCGCGCTGGCTGGTGGGTGGGGTGATGCGGAGGGGGTGCGCGGGATTAGGGGGGTGGTGCCGTGCCGAAATAAAAGGGTCGAAACGGAGGGAGCGCGCTGGCTGGTGGATGGGTGGATGGAGTGATGGAAGGGGCGATCGGGATGGGAGGGGCGGTGCCGTGCCGCAATTCGCCGGCCCAACGGGCCAGAGGCGTGCTGAGATCTCCGGTAACTACTTAACAATATTTCTAGTTCGCGCGCGCGGGGCGGTCCCTAGGGGGCCCTGGACGAGAAATACCCCGGCCGATCCCCGGCTGACCCCCGGGCGATCCCCATGGGGGCGGCTATCTTTCGCCACCCCTCACGAGGATCGTGGCCTCCAGGGGGGGGGGCTGCCACCGACTACCCCCCCTCCCGCCCCCCCCAAGAGCCCCCCAAGAGGCCCCATGGGGAGCCCTATACGCCGCCAAGGAGCCCCAAGACGCTCACAAGAAGCCCCCAAGAAGCCCCCAAGACGTCCCCAAGAGGCCCCAAATAGCGCTCCAAGGCCGGCGGAATGAGCGAAGTGATGAAATAAAAAGGTCGTGGCGGAAGAGGCGCACTGGCTGGTGGGCGGGGTGGGCGGGGTGATTCGGAGGTGGCGCTCGGGATGGGGGGTGCGGGGCCGGGCCGAAAAGGAGTGGTCGGAGCTCTAGACACCCTGCGCAAGAGAATCATCCGAAACATCAGAAAAGTCGCCCCGTGTTTCTGAGGAATCAGAGGACACGCCCACCTTGAGCTTGGCCCCCCCTCCCCGCCCTGCCTCGTGTCAGCTCCCCCCCCGTCCCCTGGGTCCGCCGGCCCGTGGGGGAGGCGACTCGGCTGACGTCGGGGGGGAGGGGCCGGGCGGGAGAGGCGGCTCCTAAAAGCGGAGGGGGGGGCAAAGCCGCTCACGTCGGGGGGGAGGGGCGGGGAGGGGCGGCGACGGGAGGCGGCGGGGGGGAGAAGATCGGGTCGGACACAAGAGGGGGGGGGCTCAGAAAAGCGGGTAGAGGGCGACCCGGCTCGCAGAAGGGCGGGCTCGAGTCGGTGCGGCGGGGGGGGGGAGGGGCGACGAAGGGAGGCGGCAGGAAGAACATCGGGTCGGACACGAGGGGCCATGATCAGAACAGAGGGGGGGCGACTCCGCCCACGCCGGGGAGGGGAGGAAAAGGAGGGGCGACGCCCGGGGTGGGGGGGAGGGCAGGGGGACGGACTGGCGGATACGGACGAAAGGGAGGTGGGGAGAAACAAAGGGGGGGGGAGGCGAATCGGCTCACGTCCGGGGAGGGCGGGGAGGGGCACCGACGTGGGGCGGCAGGGGGGGGGAGGGAATCGGGCATGAGAAGAAGGGGGGGGGGGTAACAAGAGCGGAGGATCGAGGGGGCGGCGAGGCGGCTCGCGTCCCGGGGGGGGGGATGGCGCAGAGGAGCGACGACGGGAGTCGGCGGCAGGGGGGGAGGGGCCGTGGTCGGGCCGAAGAGGGGAGGTGGTGAAAATTGCGGGGGGGGGGGGGGGGGCGGCGAACCCGCTCGCTGCAGGGCGAGGGGGGGGAGGGCGAGGAGAAGCGACGCCGGGAGGCCAGACGAGATCGTGGTGTCGGAAAGAAGGCGGGCTGGTCAGGAGAAGAGCCTGGCGAAGCGGCTCACGCGGCCGTCTCTGCTGCCGCCTCCCAGCGCCAGAGGCGCCAACGTGTACAGGAGATCGCCCGGCGACGAGGCCGAAACCAGCTGCATGTGGCAGAATTCGCACCTCCCCCCTTTCCCAATCCGCCCCTTTCGCCCGACCGAGGGGAAGGAACAAGAGGAGGCAGGGAGGAGGAGACCCGTGACTCGTTCGGGCCGGCTTCGCCCGACTTTGCGGACACCCAAGCAAAAACTGTATCTCTTGGCTGGCCGACTGCGAACTCCGTCAACTCCCGCCCGGCGGAACCGCCCACTTTTTTCTTTACCTCTGCAGGCGTTCCAACGAAAAGGGTGCGCCCAGTGCTCGACCCCTGGCAACGCGAGGCTCTCTGCTGGACCGCCCCATGTGTGGACAGGGGGGGCGGAAGAGGCAGAACGAACAGGGAGGGGGGGGCATATACCATGGGATGTGTCGGCCCCTGTCCCAGACTTCGTGGGGTTCTCGAGTGGACCCCACACTTTGCAGCCCAATTCAGGGATATGCTGCGGAGGGCGCCCAACTCTTCCTCACGGGGTGAGTCCGAATGGCCCCCTCGGGGGTGTATCCCCGAGCTGATACCTCCTCTCCGGAGCGGCGTGCTTCTTCCTTCGAAGGCCGGGGGCCGCGGGGCGAACCCGAGAAAAAACCCTGCGAGGAGAGCGGGCGGGAGCGGCAGCGCAAGGAAGAGGAGGAGCACGGGAGGCGAGGCCGAACGAGTCAGCCGGGCCGAACAGAGCGCCGGCGGGCCCCACCGTCTCCGACGCCCTCCCCCCTCCGACTGCTGCAGCGGCTTCACCATCGGGGCCGGCGCGCGCTCCCGTCGGGTGAGCGGAACTGCGCTCGCGCGCGGCCCCGCCTCCGGCGACCTGGCGGCGGGGAGGCAGCCCTCCTACGGCGCTGCGGCGCGAGCTCCCCTTCTGCAGCCCGCCTTCCAGTGAGAGCGACGGCCACAGAGCAGGCGCCGCGCCGAGGCACCGCGCCGAGGCACCGCTGCCACAGCCGCGCGGGATCTGCGAGGCGCTTGTGCGACAACGGCCCGTCGCCCGCTGTCACGCGGTCCCGCAGTCCGCTCTCGAGACTCGGAGAACGACTGCTGCGCGGCACGCCCTCAGTGGGAACGCCACTTTGGCACGCGACGTCTGCACGGCGCTTGGGCCATGAGCGACACTCTGCCCGCTCGCGCGCGGCCCGCTCCCAACGACTGGGCGGGCGAGGAGGAGGAGGAGGAGGAGGAGGAGGAGGAGGAGACGGAGGAGAGGGAGGTGGAGGAGAAGGAGGAAGAGGAGGAGGAGGAGGAGGAGGAGGAGGAGGAGGAGGAGGAGGAGGAGGAGGACAGGGAGGGGGGGAAAGGAGGACAGGATGAGGAGGAGTAGGAGTAGGAGTAGGAGTAGGAGGGGAGGAGGAGGAGGGATGAGGAGGAGGAGGAGGAGGAGGAGGAGGGAGGAGGAGGAGGAGGAGGAGGAAGAGGAGGAGGAGGAGGAGGAGGAGGAGGAGGAGGAGGAGGAGGATGAGGAGGAGGAGGAGGGAGGAACTACATTTGGCAGGCTCCTGGCGTCGACTCCCCGGCGAGCGGCCAGCGTGCGCGGCCCCACGCGGGAGCCCGACTGCCACGATGCCATCGCCACGTGCCGAGGCGCGATCGACATTTCGCCCTTTCGCGCCGGTCCAACACCTGCCACGCATTCTGCAAGGACGACAACACAACGCCATCCTTGATTCGAATGGCATAAATCCTGCATTGTTGTCTGAGGCGTGAAGTGAAATGGACCAGATTCGACGGCTGCCAGCCAGCTAGCTGGCAGAGTGGGGGCATGCAGCAGCGAGTAGGGAAGGATAGGGAGTGGCGGCAGGGGGGATACAAGGAGGAGGAGGGTTCGAGAGGACGGAGGAAAGGAAGGAAGGAAGAGGGAGGAGGGGAAGCACCAGGGGACGGGGAGTTAGACGACCACCACTGGCAGCACGAGCCGCGGCGCGGCCAGAGCTCTCCGAGCACGGTGGAGGCTCGAACAGCTGGCTCTGGGCCACCTTCCAAAGGACCAGCAAACAGAACACTCCGCGGGGCCCCGTGCTCCGCTCCGTGGTCCGTGCCGACTTCGGCGCAGCCTGCTGACACCACGGGGGTCGGCCGTCTCCGAGACGTCCTATCGTTCCACGTCGACCGATTCTGGGTCGCCAGCGGCGCTCAACGTTGGACGCCGGCTGATGGGGACGCCGCCTGTCGACACGACGCGAACCTAACGTGTTCGAGAAAAGCTCCAGGTCCATGTCTGGAACAGTCGGGCTGTCTCAAGGTCCCTGCCCCGCCACTCGGGAGGGAGGGAGGGAGAGGGGGGGAAGCACTATGAGGGTAGTACGTGGAGTGACAGTGGAGCGAGGACGAACGAGGGAAAAAAGGGAGGAGGGCGGAACGCGAGGAGGGGGAAGGACGAGGCTGAGGACGAGGAGGGAGGAGGACGGAGGAGGGAGGGGGCAAGACGGCCGAACGCCGACAACCGTCCCCGAGGACGGCCCTAGAAAGTGCACGGCAGTGGCGCCAGAGTGCTGAAACAAAATTCCTTGAATCTAGAAGATCACGATAGGAGGTAGAGAGCAGGGTGGACGAGGAGGTCTTCGAACGAGCAGGGGGGTCACAACAACAAAAAAACAATACAGGCGGAAGAGGAGCAGGAGAAGAGAGGAAGGGGTAATATCCTCCTGCCTCGTTAGCGCCACTCCCCACAAGCAGGATGATGCGGCTGAGGAATATATTCCTCCTCCTCACTGCCTGCTCGTCTTCCTCCATCTTCCTCGTTGTCCCTCCTTCTCCTCCTGCCCCTACCTCCTCCTCTTCATCCTCTCTCCCACCCTGCTTCGTCCGCCCTCCCTTCCCCGTACAGGACAGGATAAGGCGGAGGACCGCAAGTCGAGCAATGAAACTCTTCACTGCACAGATGACGCATGCCACGTCCTCCCTCTCCTCCGACTCCTCGTCCCGCCTCCCCCTGGTCCCAATCCTGCTCACCCCTGTCCCGCAAATCCTTAGGCCCCTCCTGCAGCTTTCAACGCAACCTGAAGTGCATCAGGCTCGCCATTCTGAAGAATCAGCAGCCAGCTTAAAAGATCGCCCTTCTCTTCCCATCCCCTTGCCCTGTTCCTCCTCGCTCCTCCTGCGCGTGCGCCTCCTGACGCCATCGACCGCCCCCTCTGGTGGCTGAGGGCGCGACCCTTGCCGCCTCGCTTCTCGCCCCTGGGCGGGTCTGACTGGATCAGCTCGTCGAGAGACATGTTCAGCTTGTCGAGCTGCTCGGCACCGTCGCCGTCCTGAAATGCGAGCAAGGTCGGGAGCGGCCAAGAGGGGGGTGTCCAAGGGGGGGGGGTGCAAATCAAGACCGGCGGCATGTGCGCGGCCCCGCGGGGGGGTCAGGGACGTAATGAAATGAGAAGAGGCGCCCTGAAATCTGGGGAAAAATCATGGCCCACGCCATGATATCCACCCCCCCTAGTCATCACCCCCCTCTTTGCCGCCCCCGACAAGGGGGAAGGGCAGCTACCTGGCCCAGGCTAGGCTCGCCCTGCACCGTTGTGCTTGATGTTGTTGACATGTGCTGCCTGTGTCTTGTTTCGCTCTGGGGGGCTCTTGAAACTCGAAACCCATCAGTCAGCTTCGAGGCAACCATCCGCACGCGAGTCGCCTGCGAGGTCTGAGACCCACGCTGCCATCATCGGCACACACAGACCTGAAGCAACAAGAGGGCCGCAAAAATCTGCCAGAACTCTCAGGCGAGGCTGCCCCCGGAACCCCGTGGGACGAAGAAGGACATGCGGCTATTCCTGTGCACTCCCCTTGGCGGCACACGTCCGAAACGACCACGCAGCACACACTCTTTCCGTCGGCGGCGAGGCATAGTGGCTGCACCAGCGATAGAGCTGAACGGGGGCACCGAGAAGAGAATTGGCCAGCGTGCGGGAGAGGGGACAGGACGGACAGGGCGGCCGCGGATGGGGGAGGAGCAGAGGAGGGAAGACCACGCAGCACACACACGCAAACACATACCCAAGGGCCTGTCGCTGTCGGCCTGGGCGGTATGGCCAGAGAGCGCTCACCACCGAGCATGCGCACTATTACTCGTGCTGTCGTGCAGGCGCGCCGCCCCCCTTGGGGGGGGGGGGGGGGGGCCTACGCACACAGCGTGAGCGTGCCTTTGGGTGGTGCCGCGCTCGGCGCTACGGCTGTCGCGCCCCGCTCGGCCGCGCTCCGGGGAAGGCCACGGGCCGCCAGCGAGGCAAGGCGGGGCGGGGAGAGCACGGCAGAAGCCAGGGGCCCCCCTGGCCTCGCGAACGGCTCGCTGCCGGTCGAAGAGGAGGGGCGTCCAATGCCCCTCCAGAGTGCTGAAACAAAAGGAGCCCTGCAGAAACAGACGGGCGGGGGAGAGCCCCCTTCCCAGACATCCGACGCCTTGTGCTTCAAGATGCGGGGGCACCAGAAGTCTGGACCCATGCCCGGGGACCACCTCTTCGGTCCCCGAGTCGTTTTCTCTCACCTCCCAGGGGCCTCACATCGACCCGCATGGGCAATGCATCCGCGATGCAGATGCATCGTCGATACGGTGCGATCCTACGACCCCATCCGGGAGGCCTATAATTATGCTGATCTCATCGTACTTACGGACCACATCCCAGAACTATCTTTGAACACCCAGCAAAGCCCCGAAACAGTGCCTGTCCGACACACACACACACACCAGCGAGCCATCGAACGAGTCCCGCCTCCCACGGCTCGGCGCGTGAAAAAACCCTCCCGTCTCGGCCACTCCTCTTGGTGCTCGAGATGCGTCGTGCTGGCGATCCAGGCCGAAGTCGGCTGGAGCACCATGAGCCTCAGACCGCTTCCCCCCTCGGCGCACCGCCCAGAATCGGCGAGAAGGGGGAGGATGGGGAGGAGGAGGAGAAGGAGGAGGAGGAGGAGGAGGAGGAGGAGGAGGAGGGAGGAGGGGGAGGGGGGAGGGAGGAGGAGGAGGAGGAGGAGGAGGAGGTGAGGATGAGGATGGAGGATGAGGATGGAGGAGGAGGAGGAGGAGGAGGAGGAGGAGGAGGAGGAGGAGGAGGAGGAGGAGGAGCAGCACATGGCTCCCTCCCCCCGGCTCTGCTCGCCGCCGCGTGCGGGCGGGAGCGGCGAGGCACGCTCCTCGGCCTCCCCCTCCTTCTCCTTCTCGCCGCTGGCGCCGTCGCCCTCGCCGCCCTTCTCCCCGCCGCCCTCGCGAGGGGGGGGCGACGACGAGGACGACGACGACACAGAGGACGGCGACAAGAGGATGGGGACGACGACGAGGACGACGACGAGAGGGCGGCAGTGACGACGAGGATGACGGCGAGAGGGAGGAGGAGGAAGAGGAGGAGATTGAGAAGGAGAAGGAGGAGGAGGAGGATGAGGAGAAGGCGGGGAGAGAAGCAGGATCGGTCTCGTCGTCCTTCGTCGACCTCGCAGGACGCGGAGGATGGCGATAACGGCGAGAGGTAGGAGGAGCAGCGGGCGCAGGGTTGCCTTCGCCGTCCATCTCCTGACTGGCCTCGTGAGGAAGGAGACGACGACGGCGAGATGCAGGAAGAGGGGGGGGAAGGAGGAAAGCGACGAAATGCGCGGACAGACGAAGCGGGGGCATGACGAGGAGGTCGACCAAAGGCGAGGGAGGCGCAGGTAGATTGGACCCGGACCGCACAATCGCGGCAGAGGCCGCGCCCTACTGAGGCACCGATGCCACGGCGAACCCTGAGCTCCCGCTCCTGACGACCCCGCAACTCCTGCGGCTGTACGTCCGATGCCGCTGCCGCTCTTCCTCCGAGCTCCCCCTCCTCCTCCTCCTCCTCCATCTCCTTGCAAGGACCAGCCACCATCGAACCGAGAAACTGGCTCGGATCCAAGCGGCAGGATCGTGCCGTATGAAACACGTGGAAGAGACCGAACGAGATCGGCCGCGCCGGGATGCACAGCGACGCCACGCATGCATCGGGCCGCACCGGATCCGGATCGGCGGAACAACCGCCTCGGAACGAGCCGAGCAAGACACGACACCGAACCGGGTCGACCGCACCTCGGGTCGCGCCGGCGCCGCTGGGGCCGTGCGGAGGGGGGCGCCTCGCGGCCAGGCGTCGGCTCGAGGCCGCTCCCCTCTGGAGCCGCTGCTTCACCGAGACACCCCTGGTGCTCAGGGAGGGGCCCTGTGCCGTCGGGCACACGCCGGCATGGAGTGGGGATCCGTGGACCTTACGCCACGGCGATGTGCACAGACAACCACCGATGAACTTTGCGTGTGCCTTCAGGGAGGGCGGCGACGTACAAGGTCGCTGCTCTCCTTGGTGCTTTATGCACCGCCACTCCCCTGAGGCCCAGGAACCATCCATTGGAGGGTGCCTGTGTATGCTTGTATGTGTGTGTAGGTGTATGTATGCGTGTATGTATGTGTGTATGTATGTATGTGTGTGTATGTATGCATGCATGCATGTATGTATGTCGGTACGCATGCATGTCTGTCTGTATGTACGCATCCGCACATGCATGTATAGAACAACATGTATCCATGCATGCGTGTACGCATGTTTGCACGCATGCATATATTATTGTATGCACGTGTGCGCATACGCAAGTACGTAGGAATGCATGTACGCATGTGTGTCTGATTCTCGGTATGTCTGTATGGCTGTATGACAATATGGCTGTATGCATGTATGTTTGCATGTATGTATGTACGTATGCATGCATGCATGTATGTGTGTATATATATATATATGTATGCGTGTATGTATGTATCGTTGGACGTATGTATGTGTGTAGGTATGTATGACGTTGTGTGTGTTCATGTGTATGCATGTGTGTATGTATGTGTGTATGTATGTATGTAGGCATGCATGCATGCATGCATGCATGTATGTATGTATGCATATGTGGATGTATGTATATATGTGTATGTATACATGTAGGTATGCATGTATGTATGTATGCGTGTATGCATGTATAGATGTATGCATGTATGTATGTATCTATGTATGTATGTATGGATGGATGGATGGATATATGTATGTATGTATAGGTATGTGTATACGTATGTGTATGTGTATATGTATATGACACTATGGCAGTATGTATGTATGTATGTATGGATGGATGGATGGATGGATGGATGGATGTATACACGCATGCATGTATGCGTGTGTGTATATATGCATGGGTGGCTGTATATATGTGTGTATGTATGTATGTATGTATGTATGTATGCATGCATGTATGTATGTGTGTACGTATGTATGTATGTACATATGCATCTCTCTCTCTCTCACACCAAATGTCCAGAGTTCCAAACTTCAGGTATTGAAATGAATACTCTGAGAACCTAGACGGTGCTCGCCAATTTGGCGTCTCGTGTTGGCACCGCGCAGCTCGTGAATGTGAGCAGTGCGGCACAGAAGCGGCGCACACACAAACCAGCTCACCGAGGGGGGCGTCCCCGACCCCGAGCTTTCCCCTGGGGCCCTCGGCTTCGCCCCCGTCCCCGAGCGGTGAGAAGGGTGGTGCGCGCGTCAAGGGGAGGGCGAGTGGGGCGAGGGGGCATGGAGGCAGCAGCAGAAGGACTGCGAGCGGGCGGAGGACGGGGGGGAGGTCGTCGCTGGGGGGGTGGGAGTCCTACCCCCCAAGCTCCAGAGACTGGGTATTCCCTCTCGAGCCGGTCTCGAGCAGGTGGTGAGGAGCGGGTGCGGGAGGCGAAAGCCTCAGAAGTCGAAGTAGTTGCACTCGGTGCCGTGCAGGGTGGTGTACATGGCGGCGCCGAGCTGCTCGAGCCACTGCTTGCACCAGCTCGAGATTTCCCACATGAAATGACCGAAGTCGTGAAGGTGGTAGCACTCGGTGCAGATGGAGGTGGTGTGCGTAGCTGCTGCACTACCTGGCTCTGAGCTGGAGTGGCTTTCAGCATCCTCATCGACCGTCCATCTATCTCCACGTCGTGGTCGGTAGTACTCACACATCGTTGGCCAGCGCATCCATGTAGAGGGCCAGCTCGTCCTCCACGAAGCCCGCGGGGGCAGGGCCCAGGCAGGCCGGCTTGCTGGCGTTGTGAAGGGCAGTCATGATCTTCTGGCGTACTGAGATGTCGCGGCAGTGGTACATGATCTTCGCGGTGCCGCTCTTGTACGCCTTCTCGACCTTGCATATCGGGAACATGTCCTGGGCCTCGTACGCGTCGAGCTCGTTGATCGCCTGGATCGCCGCCGTTAACTCTTCCTTGCTCTTGGCTCCAATGTATGTATATATGTATGTATGTAGGTATGTAGGTAGGTAGGTAGTAGGTAGGTAGGTATGTACGCATGTATGCATATACACATGCGTATATGCATGACTGTATGCATGCATGTATGTATGCATGCATGCACGCATGTGTACATGCATGCACGCATGTGTGCATGCATGTTTGTACATATGGATGCATGTATGTGTGTATGTATGAGTGTACGGATGCATGTATGAATGATTATAATTATGAATGTACGCATGTATGTATGTAGACGTTCACACCCACATGCATTACCATATTATGTGGTGGAGATCAGACGCGTGGGCGCCAGATCCACGGATAGGGGAAGGCACCCGCCGAAACAGAAAACCAATGCCGCTTGATCTCGCGACGGAGCGCGCCGATTCCGTGCGGAAGCGGGATCTTGCTGACCCGCGCGCGTCACTGCAGGCCCTCCCCCTCGCCACGCAGCTGCGCGCCGCGCGTCTGGCTGATATGATAGGCCCCGAGGCCCCCGGCCGCCCGCTGCGGTGCCCGAGCGCGGGAAAAGCGGGAGGGCGCTGGCTCTTCGCTCGGCGGGTGCGGCACTGTGGCGGCCGTGTTGAGGCGCCAGGACAGGAGCCCGGGGCACCAACTTGGCAGCGGCAGGGGGGACACGGACGGACCCTAGGGGGAAACGGGTCCTGGACCCTGGGTCCCTCCCTTCGGGACGAGGTCTTCGTCCGGAGCTGTCTTCTGGCACTCCTGGAGGGCCCCTGGAGGGCCCCCTAGAGTTAAGTCGGGCGTGTCCCCCCACAGGGGATTTTCGACGAAAAATAGAAAATTCTAAACAAATATTCCAAAATGAACAAAAAACTAAAAACAAAAAAAAAGTCCCCAGACTATTTCTTGTCTATTTTTGAATATTCCCCTGTAGAGGGACAGGCCGGGCCTAACCCTAGAGTCCGGGAGCGTTGCCGGTTGCCCGCCCCGTTGCCCGCAGGACCCAGCCTCACGCCCATGGCGGATGACGCCGACGCCCCCCTTCGAAACACCGTTCGCGCGGCCGACGCGCACGGGGGCTGGATTCCAGCGGCACGCGCGGGGGCTCGTCGGCGGCCGCACCTCGGCGGCGAGCGAGGGGGGGGACATGAGGAGGAGGAGGAAGCCTTCTCAGAAGGCTCGGAAGTTCCCCGGCCTCCTGGGAAGTTTTCTCCGCCTTCCCCGCAGGCACAGCAGACACTTCTCAGAAAGCGCGAGGACTTCTCAGAGTTCCCGCGGCCTTCTGAGAAGGCCTTCTCCTTCTTCCCCCCCTCGCTCGCCGCCGAGCACCGAAAGTGAAGCGGGTGCCGCGGAAAGAAAGCCGCCTTGGCCGTCGCAGAGCGGGTAAAGACGGGCGGCGAGGGTGCTCAAACCCTCCTGCTCCCTCTCGGCTACACTTTGGTCGGGCATATCCTCCTTCAGGGGGATTTGGGAAGACAAGAAAAGTATAAAAATCGTCCCCGGACAGTGTTTTTTTAACTAGTTGTGAACATTCCTCCTGTAGAGGGACATGCCCGGCTCAAGGCTACACGCGCGGGTCACCCTAGGAACGAAAGACAATTGTCACGCGGCTTCCATGGGGGAACGCCGGCGGGCCGCACCTGGGCGCGCCAGCCGCTGCTACCGCTGCGCCCTCAACGATCAAAGGGGACCCCACTGGGCCCGCACCATCGGCCACTCTGGCGAAGCGCCACTCTCACTGACGTCCAGTCCACTCCCCTGCTTGGGCGTTGCGTAATGGGGGGGTCATAAATGGGGGGGTGTCGCGGGTGGTCCGAAAAGGTACCCAAACGGTACCTAAACGAGCCCCCTGGGGCTCTGGAGGGGCCCGAAAGGGGCACGAAAGGGGACCTTTTCTGACCCCCCCTATTTGTGACCCCCCCATTAAGCAACGCCCAACCTGCGCCGTCCCGCCCTCTTCCGGGAAGAGCGGGAAGACCGATGCCGGGAGGGCTGCGCGGGTTTCCTCTGGGCCGGGCCCGAGCGGGGCGCGGGGAGCGCGCGCCGGAAACGCGGATGCAACAGACCCACGCGGAAACCGCCGAAAGGCTAGCCTTACACAGTGGTGCCCTCTTCGACCCTCCATCCCGTCCCCGTCCCTCCCGACATCCTCCAGGTCAGCACTGTGCCCCCGCCGACATGCGAGGAAGCCACGGGAAGGCGACCGCGGTCCTCCTCCTTCTCCGCGCCCTTCTCGGGCTCCTTCTCCGTGCCCTTCTGTGGCTCCTTCTCCGGCTCTTTCTCCGCCGCCTTGTCCCCCTCGGGCGCTTTGCTGGCGTCCTGGGCAGGGCGCGCGGTGGCGGCGGGGGGTCTCTCTCTCTCTCTCGCTCTCTCGGTTTCTCTCTCTCCCTCTCTCTCTCTATTTATCTCCCTCACCCTATCCGTCTCTCTCTCTCTCTACCTCTCTGTGTCTCACTCTCTCTCTCTCTCTCATGTTAGAATCCATCTCTCATCATCATCTGTCTCTATCTTTCCATCTTTCTCTGGCTTTCTCCTCTCTCTCTCTCTTTCCTTCCCTCTCTCTCTCTCTCTGCTTTCTCTCTCTCTCTCTCATTCTTTCTCTCTCTGTCTCTCATTGCTTCTCTCTCCCTCCCTCCCTCTCTCCTCTTTCTCTCTCTCTCTCTCTCTCTTTTGTTCCTTCCCTTTTGTGTCTCTCTCTCTCTCTCTCTATATATATATATATATATCTATATATGTCTCTCCCTTCCTCCCTGTCCCTTTCCCTCCCTCTCCCTCTCCCTCTCCCTCTATCTCTCCCTCGCCCTCTCTCTCTTTCACTCTTTCTCTCCTTCTCTCTTTTCTGAGGCGCTGCCCAAACTGTTGGCAGCTCTTCCGTAGCTCTCACGCGTACAGCCGCTGAGAGGGACGCCCCAAGGCGGCCCCAGCCCCTTGCTTCGGCGCCGAGGCGCGCATGCCATAGCGTGTTAAAAGCGAAAAACTGGTGCCTGACGCTGCACAGGGGGCGCAGACGGGCCCTTGCGTGGCCTCATCACCGCTGCCCGCTTTGGTGTTCCAGTCGGGTTCCAAACGCACCGCGCCAAGGGGGAAGGTCATGCCACCACCCCTGCTCCGTATGCGGCGCCTCCCGCCTCCCGGTGTGGAAGACGCTCTTCCGTTCGTCGACGTCGTCGTCGTCGTCGTCGTCGTCGTCGTCGTCGTTACGGTCGCCGCTCCCCCCCTTTTCCCTGGGCACTCCTCCCCATGCGCGTCAGCCAAAGCGAAGTTAAGAAGCAGCGTCATAGTTGAGCCGACGGGAAGCCCCTTTCCGTTTGATCGCTTCCCCGCCAAGGGGGGGGGCCTAAAGCAGGGAAAAAAGAGACCGGATGGAAGGGGGAGGCAGAAGGACGAAGCACGAGAGAAATCAGCAGGATGGGAGGCTAGGAGCAGAAACCACGCGGCAGAACCAGACGGGCTGATCCAGGCCCTACTCCTCCTCTTCCTCCTCCTCCTCCTCCTCCTCCTCCTCCTCCTCCTCCTCTGGTCGGGAAGACGGACCCCTTCCCAAGTAAATCGTGAGAAAGGCCAATCCGACAGGCCAATCCGACAGCGTGATTCCTGAGTGTCGAGGGCGCGGCGTCCAAACAAATTGCGAGAAACCCCACGCGAGAGCGCGATTCCTGCATACATTGGAGAAACTCCCGTGCGAGAGCGCGACTTCTCAATACATTGTGAGGGAATATCAAACGGAAGCCGTTGTTGTTGTAGCCAGGAGGGGCAACAACACAATTTGAGTATGAAGACTTTGCGTGATTAACGACAGGGTGCGAGCCCCGAGGGGGGGGCACTGCAACAGGAGGGACCAAACATAAATATTCTCTGAGAGTGAGAATTCAACCACAATACATGAATCAATGAATTAACATATTTATATATACATATACACACACACTGTCGGAGGTCGACGCGGATATCTTAGATCGGCGCTGGGCCCCCTAGCTACAGGCCTCCTAGATGGGGCCCGAGTAAATGGGGTCCGAGGATCGCGCCGCATCGCCGATACATCGGTGTTGCATCGCCGATACATCGGCGATGCATCGGCCATGCACTGGCGACGTCAGCGATGCATCGGCGACGTCGACGTGAAGCAAATCGGGCTTCACATCGAGCCGCATCGGCGATGCATCGGCGCTGCGGCGCGATCCTCCGACCCCATCTCCTCCGACCCCTTCCAGGAGCCCTGGGCTCGCGGCCGGGCGAAACCCCCGGGGGTCCTGCGCGGGCGGCTCCGGGTCGCCCGATCCGAGGGCCTCCTTCCCAGCCTGCTGGGCGCGGGGCAAGAGCGGCAAGCATCGGATCGAAAAACATCGGGTCGGGGAGGAACGTGCGTCTAATGAGGCCGCATCGGGACGTGCCAATCACTGGGGGGGTGCGAAGGGCGCAGCTGTCGCCACGTTCGTGGGCTCCTGGGAGGCCCAGCGGAAGGGAGTTGCGAAAGCTCGGTCACTGGGCGGCTGCGAAGTGCGCAACCGTCACCAAGTTCGTGGGCTCCTGGGAGGTCCAGCGGAGCGGAGTTGTAAACGCACCCAGACGAAACCTCGCGGGTCACTGGGGGGCTGCGAAGTGCGCAACTGTCGTCACTTTCATGGGCTCCTGGGAGGTCCAGCGGAGTGGAGATGTAAACGCACCCAGCCGAGACTTCTTGGGTCATTGGGGGGCTGCGAAGTGCGCAACTGTCGCAAGTTTCGTGGGTTCCTGGGAGGTGCAGCGGAGTGGAGTTGTAAACGCAACGAGCAGAGACCTCGCGGAACCCGGGGGGGCTGCGAACTGCGCAGCCGTCGTCTCTTTCGTAGGCTTCGGGGTTGCCCAACATAATGGAGCTGTCAACGCGCCCAGCCAAGACCTCGCGGCTCCCTGGGGGGCTGCGAACTGCGCAGCTGTCGCCAGTTTCGTGGGCTCCGCACGGGCCCAGCGAAATAGAGTTGGACACACACCCAGCCGAAACCTCGCGGCTCTCTGGGGGGCTGCGAACTGCAAAGCTGTCGCCACGTGCGTGGGCTCCTGGGAGGCCCAGCGGAGTGGAGTTGTAAAAGCACCCAGCCGAAACCTCGCGGCTCCCTGTGTGTGTGTGTGTGCGAAGTGCACCACCGTCGCCAATTTCGCAGGCTCATGGAAGGTCCAGCGGAGTGGAATTGTAAACGCACTCAGCCGAGACCTCGTGGGCCACTGGGGAGCTGCGAAGTGCGCAACTCTCGCCAATTTCGTGGGCTCCTGGGAGGCCACGCGAAATGGAATTGTAAACGCACCCGGCCGAGACCTCGCGCCCCCTCTGGGGGCTGCGAGCTGCGAAACCGTCGCCAGTTCTTTGGGCTCCTGGGTGGTCCAGCGGAGTGGAGATGTAAACGCACCCGGCCGAGACCTCTTGGGTCACTGGGGGGCTGCGAGCTGCGCAACCGTCGTCCCTTCCGCTGGGCCCTGGGAGGTCCAGTCCGCACAACCAGCCGAGGCCTCGCGGGTCACTGGGGGGCTGCGAAGGGTGCTAGGGGCCAATGCTGTGGGCTCCTGGGAGGCCCAGCGGAATGAAGTTGCGAAAGCACCCAGCCGAGACCTCGTGCCCCCCTGGGTGACTGCAAACGGCGCAACCGTCGCAAATGTCGTTGGCTCCTGGCTGGTCCAGCGGGGTGGAGATGCTCGGACAGGAAAAAGCGGTTTGCGTGCCGCGAGCTGCCCTCAAGCCTCGCGAATTGTTTTCAGAACGTCGTTCGCATAACAACGTACGCGTTGTTGCTCAGAGGTTCGATTGCCCGTCGGGACCTCTGATCACTCCCGACCTTTGACCGCGAGCATGGTTCGCGTGCCCTTGCTCTTCCGCTTGCGTCTGCATCCGACTCTCTATTGCGTAATCCTGCACGTGTTCCGGTGGCAAAAACGGCCCTGTCGTTTCCAGGGCCCACTAAGCGTGGAGGTACGGCCGGCACGCAAAGAGGCGGGCCGTTCCAGAGCTCCCTGCCAACCGCCAGGGAGCAGGCCGCTACTGGCCATCGCTCGGACGTCCATCCCCTGTGTTTTTTGTCGGTTTCGTGCGCGGTTGTTTCGCCAAATGGTCAAGGCTGCTCCTCGAGGGTCCTCGCCGAAAGTAAAACGCACACGTCCGAGCGATGCCAAGACCAAGGGACACCGTCGAGGTACGGCCGGCACGCAAAAAGACGGGACGTGCCAAAGCCCCCTGCCAACCGCCAGGGAGCAGGCCGCCAATACCCCCTGCGACAGACGGGGACCACCGCAACTCGTGGCGCACAGCCTCGCACGAGCGCCACGCACGGCAAGCCATGCCTTCTCCGCTCGCGCTCGCAACATGAAGCAGCATCCTCCTGTCGTGCACAACGGGGGGCACTGAGCTCCATGGACTCACCGAGAGGACCGGCAATTCGCTTCCCCCCCTCACCCCAGGGAGGAGCACGAGGTGCCTTCGCCTCCGGCTCGGCCACCTTCGGCTCCTCGGCCTTCTCAACCTCCTTTGCCTTCTCCTCTGCCATCGCTGCGGTGGGCTAGCGTCGCTGGGCAGCCTGGCGCAGCTGCGCACGCGCTGGCAGCTCCAGCCCTCTCTTGCGAGACGCTCTGGCCGTCTTCGGCGCACGAGGCAGGCACACGCGCGGCCTGAGTCTGCAAGATCCTGGGCAGCAGGATGCTCACCCTGATGCGACCAGAGCAGAGGAACCCCAGGGAAAAGCATAAGCTCCCGAGGTCAAGGGGGCCTGAGGGGTACGCACGAAGGGTCGCGCGGCTGCCGAAGGGCTCGTGTGGAATGTACGTGCGTCCCCTTCTGCATTCCTGTGGGTGTGGCCTCGATAGCGAGCAACATCGCAACAACTAGAAGGCGCTATCCGGAACCGCTAGCGTGCTATGTCTCCCTTTGTTGTTTCTCTCTCTCTCTCTGTCTATCTTTCTCTCTCTTTCTGCCTCTCTGCACTCTCGTTACATTCCGCAGGCCCCAACGGCACGAGGAAGCAAAAGCAACAACAACATGCCCAAACTACAAACCACACTCGCTTGCCCTCTGCACACCCGTCGTATTTTCTGCGCGGCGCCCAGATCTGAGGCATCGTGCAGTAAATGGGTCCTTGACCCAGTGGTTTCTTACAGGAACAGTTCTTGATCCCGAATCGTTGTATACATTCTATCCTGCCGCACACGGAGGCCCAATGGTTTTCCGACACGGGCGAATAACTTCGGGATAAGTTCCCTCCAGACCCAGGGCGTTTGTTCTTCGCCACGCCGAGAACAACTATTCACAGACGACCCCTGGTGAGCTTTCTGTTGTTTTCAAAAGGGTGGCGGTGTATAAAAAGCTAGCTCTCAGCGGCATGACACCTACAGCGCCCCCAGAGGCCTACGAGCAGTTGATATATATATATATATATATATATAAATACATACAAATCTCTCTATATATATATACATATATATATATATATCTATATATATATATATAATAGTGCGTGTATATATATATATATATATATGCGCCACAGTGAGGGGGGCTGAACCGAACGGCCATTGCGTGCGTGGCTGAAGTGGAATTCCGCGATGCGGATTGTTGTTGTTGTTGGTGCTGTTGTTGCTTGGTGTTTGTTGTTTATTGTTTGTTGTTGTCGTCGTCCCACCCGCGAAACGCCCCGCGACCCACCCGCGACCCACCCCTCGACCCACCCGCGACTCACCCGCGACCCACCCCGCGACCCACCCGCGACCCACCCGCGACTCACCCGCGACCCACCCGGCGACCCGCCCGCGACCCACCCCGAGATTCCCCCGGCGACCCACCCGCGACAAACCGGCCACCCACCCGCGACCCACCCCGCAACCCACCCGCGACACACCCCGCGACCCATCCGCGGCCCACCCGCAAATTTCCGGCGCCTGCGGCGGGCTGTTTTTGAATTCCATCCAGGTGGAGGTGGAGAGCCCGCGACGCACCCGCGACCCAAACTACGTTCACTGAACAAGCCAAAACTTTGGCGCCTGCGTCGGGTTTCTTTTGCATGCGTTCCAGGTGGAAAACCTGCGACCCAAAACGCGTTCAGTGTACAAATCAAAATGTTCGGCGCCTGCGGCGGGCTGTTTTTGAATTCCTTTTCAGGTGGAGGTGGTTAGTTAGCCCGCGATCCACCCGGGACCCAAACTACGTTCACTGAATAAACCACAAATTCGGCGCCTGCGGCGGGTTGTTTTTGCATTCGTTCCGGGTGGCCCACCAGCGATCATCCCCGCGCTGAATTTGTCAGAGCACGACGACGACGATGAGGACGAGGACGCGGACGAGGAAAAAGAGACGGAGGAGCAGGAGCAGGAGGAGGAGGAGGAGGAGGAGGAGGAGGAGGGCGCCATCCACAGGGAAGATGAAGGCCACGAGGTCCGTCGGCTCGACGCCCGCGTCGCCCGCGCCCGCCCGCTCACTCTTATCCGCAATTGCGGGGTGCTGCGTGTGTGTATATATATATACGTATACGTAGCACCCCGCAATTGCGGATAAGAGTGAGGGGGCGGGCGCGGGCGACGCGGGCGTCGTCGAGCCGGCGGACCTCGTGGCCCCCACCTTCCTTGTCGATGGCGCTCTCCTCCTCCTCCTCCTCCTCCTCCTCCTCCTCCTCCTCTCCTCCTCCTCTCCTCCTCCTCCTCGTCTCGTCATCGTCATCGTCATCCTCCTCATCGTCCTCCTCCTCCTCCTCCTCCTCCTCTTCCTCGTCCTCCCTCTTCCCCCCTCGTCCTTCCATCATCGTCCCCATTGTCGTCCCACACCCTCATCGGCCTCCACCATCGTCCTCCCACTCTCGTCCATCATCATCCTCCTCCCCCTCCTCCCCCTCCTCCCCTCCTCGTCCTCCTCCTCCCCCTCTCCTCGCCCTCCTGCTCCTCCTGCTCCTCCTGCTCCTCCTCCTCCTCCTCCTCCTCCTCCTCCTCCTCTTTCTCCACATTCTCCTTACATCCTCTCTTTCGCGTCCTCCTCGTCCCCTGTTTACTCCTCCTGCCTCCCCCTCCTTTCCCAAGATAACGGCAACGCAATTTTTTTTTCCACTTTATGCTCCCCGACTTCTCTGAGCAAGGCAACTCGACAGGGCAAACTTGCTGGACGGGCTGGTGTGGATGCTCGGGGCTTGAAGAGGTCGTTGCGGGCTCAGACGGCATGCAACAATCAGCCGCCGCGCTTGTGCGGCATTGGTTTGTTCAGTGAACGTGGTTTGGGTCGCGGGTGGGTCGCGGGCTTTCCACCTCCACCTGGAAGAAATGCAAAAGCAACCCGCCGCAGGCGCCGACAAAAATTGGTTTGTACACTGAACGTGGAATGGGTCGCGGGTGGGCCGCGGGTTCTCCACCGGGAACGAATGCAAAAAGATGCCCGCCGCAGGCGCCGAAAAATGTAGTTTTTGTACCCTGAACGTGGTTTGGGTCGCGGGTTGGTCGCGAGTTGGTCGCGGGGTGGGTCGCGGGCTCTCCATCTGGAAGGAATGCAACAAAAAGCTCGCCGCAGGCGCCGAAAATGGTGGTTTGCACCTTGAACGTGGTTTGGGTCGAAAGTGGGTCGCGGGTGGGTCGCGGGGTGGGTCGCGGGTGGGTCGCGGGTGGGTCGCGGGTGGGTCGCGGGTGGGTCGCGGGTGGGTCGCGGGGTGGGCCGCGGGCGGGTCGCGGGGTGGGTCGCGGGTGGGTCGCGGGTGGGTCGCGGGTGGGTCGCGGCGGCGCGGGGTGGGTCGCGGGGGTGGGTCGCGGTGGGTCGCGGGTGGGTCGCGGGTGGGTCGCGGGTGGGTCGCGGGGTGGGTCGCGGGGTGGGTCGCGGGTGGGTCGCGGGTGGGTCGCGGGTGGGTCGCGGGTGGGTCGCGCGGTGGGTCGCGGGGTGGGTCGCGGATGGGTCGCGGGGCGGGTTGCGGGTGGGACGACGACAACAAACAACAACAAACAACAACGAGAATCCGCACCGCGGAATCCCACTTCAGCCACGCACCCAGGGACAGTGAATGACCGTTCGGCCCCCTCACTCTGATATATATATATATATACACATACGTATATATATATATATACATATCTATCTATATATCTATATATCTATCTATCTATCTATATATGTATCTATGTATGTATGTGTATATATATAAATGTGTGTGCACCTGTACCTGGGCAACTCCAGCTTCTGGAGCGCGCCCCACATGCACGGAGCGTGCCACGCATGCACACACAGGGTGCGTAGGCTGAGCACTTTCTTAGGGTGCAGGGGTCAGGGTGAAAGCCATATAGGCCTTTGCACCCAACGGCATTTCAGATTCCACCCTTTGCCCTCCACCCAAAGGAAATGCTCGGGTAGGTGCGTAAGTCGTGATGTCCCGCGTTACCGTCGCAGAAACCATGGCAATCTGAAACGGGGGCCGGCACCAACCCCGCCGCGGGACGCTGAGGACCGGGCCGCCCCCGCCCGGCAGGCGGCGCTAACAGGCAGCGGCTCGAGCCAGCAAGGCGGTTGCGAACCCCGCGCGGGCACTTCCCGCTGCTGCTGCTGCTGAGCAAACGCGGCCGAAGTCCAACGGGAAAGACACACATCAACATCATCAACACAAGCATCAGCATGATCAACACCATCAACGTAAACCTCACACTCATCAAACACTCCCTCAATCTCATCAGTGGCAACAACACGCCATCTCCAATCGCCAGAAAAAAAACAAGTATCAATCATCAAGCCCCGATCATCAACCATCAGTCACCAGTCACAAACACCCGACCATCAACCATCCTCCTCGTCCTCATCATCAGCAGCAGCGGCATCAGCATCAGCATCAGCATCAGCATCAGCATCAGCATCAGCATCAGCATCAGCATCAGCATCAGCATCAGCATCATCATCATCATCATCATCATCATCATCATCATCATCATCATCATCATCATCATCATCACCATCCAAATCTGTCGCCCCCCATGTGCGCCACGCCCAGCTCCAGCACGAAGGAGGCGGGTCCGGGAAGAGTGGGCTCCTGGCAACCTCTCCCCGCTCCAGGCCCCCCGTGGCCCTCCACGGGCCCCGGGATCGTCCGAGCCCGACTCGGGACGAAGAGCCGACCCTGGTAAACGCCCTGGGGTCTAGGACCCGTTGCCCTCAAGACCCCTGCCCTTCCTGGCAAGTCTCTGGGCGCTGGCATGCTTATGTCGGGCGTGTCCCCCTACAGGGGGATTTTCGGCGAAGAAAAATACCCCAAAAATGCCCCAAGAAGGTCAAAAAATACTCGAAAAATAGTCCCGAGACTCGTTTGGACTATTTTTTTGACTATTTTGGGGGTATTTCTTTTTCTCGTCGACAATCCCCCTGCAGGGGGACAGGCCCGACTTAATGGCATGCGATCTTGGCAGGCACGAGGGTCGCCGGAGGCCCAGAAAGGCCTTCTCACAGCCCACCCAGGCCGCCCTGCCCCCACCTCCTTCCCACACGGCCCACCGACCTTCCCCCATGGGTGCTCCGGCAATGCACTAGACACTGGATGCGCGCGCTTCGGGCGCGCGCGGCTTCTGGTCGGCGCCGAGGGCGCTGTCCGCAGACCTGAGACCGATGCGAAGTTTGTCTCCGCTTTGGCTCGTGCCCACGATGGTTTGATGCTTGGGCTCCTGTTCGGGACGCCGTGATAGCGTTCACCTCCCAGGACGCTTCGGCAAGTAAGGGCCGCGAGAGCGTGGCGGGACTGCGAGGGCGGAAGAGGCCAAGGATTGAAGGCACGTGTTGGGTTGACCCTGATCGCATCCCCCCCCTCCTCTTCCTCCTCCCCCTCCGCCTCCTCACTTCTCGGCGGTGGACAAACCTCCCTTTAATAAACCTCCCCTTAGTGAAAACGGCCTGGGACCGAAACCGACGGACCTGGACCCGCAAAAATGCGACGCCCCCTCGCGAACCGAGAACGGCCAATTCCTCAATCGACGTGCCCGAGTGGGAGGTCCGTCCGCCTCCGAACTTCCCCGTCCTCTGCGTCGTCCTCGCCGCCCTCCTCGCCGTCGGCCTCGGGGCGTCGCCCTTTTCCTCCTCGCGGCCGCAGGGCCGCGGCGCCCCTGCTCCGGGGCGGCGAGGCCCGTGCTCGTCGGCGGGGCGCGCCCTGCCCGAGCCTCGCGCGCCTCCAAGAAAAAAACGACTTCTCCTCCTCCTCCTCCTCCTCCTCCTCCTCCTCCTCCTCCTCCTCCTCCTCCTCCTCCTCCTCCTCCCCCTCGCTCTGCTCGGGCCGGGCGAAAAAGGGGGGGGATGGCAAAGGGGGGGGCTCGAAATAAACAGTGTTTTCCGTTGTCGTTCTGTCTTCGTCCTCCCTAGTTCTGCCTTCGCTCCGCATTTGCTGCAAGACGAAGTCAAAACGAAAACGGTCCACGAAATTGCCAAAACACCGTTTAGCTCGAGCCCTGGCAAAGGGGGGGTGATAATCAGCTCACGTAATTAACTGGCGCCTCCCGGCGCCCGAGGCGGCGATGTATCGAGGACTGGGCCCCTCGGTGGGGCCGAAACCAGCTGCGTGCAGCAGATTTCGAACCCCCCCCTTTCCCATGCCCCCCCTTTCGTCCGGCCCGATCTTCTTGGGGAGGGGGAACAACGGGGACCGCAGCCACGACTGAACGCGGAAACGTCGTGCCGATCTTGGCCACCGCCCACCTTGGTCAGCGTCAACTCGCGCATCGTCCTCGCGAGAAGACGCGCCCGAGGAGGACCGCAGTGTACTCGGCGATTAAAGGAAAGGGGGCCTGAGGGATGGGGTCCTAAAGGCCAGGAAGGGATCCAAGGGCAGATTTACCTTTTGAGGCTCCTCGTTGGGAACCCCTCCCGCAGGCTCCCCATCTTTGAGCCACCGGTCCATGGCGCGCGGGGCCTGCTCTCTCGGCCCAGGGCGCCGCAGGAGGACCCCCTGCCGCAGAGCCAGCCCTGGGGAGCGCGCCGGGAACTCCGGGGCGAAAAGGCACCGGGCAGAGCCCCAGGTCGAGCCCTGCGAGGCCCCTCGCAACCTCTGGAGCCCCCCCGCCTCTTGGAATCCCGTTGGGGTCTCTTGGCGGTCGCCCCAGGCTCTCCCATCCTTCCAGGGGGGCCGCAAGAGAGAGAGAGAGAGATGCTCCGAGGGCTGCCCGTGGACTCCTCGAAGGGGTGAGATTTGGACTCGCCTCGGGGGCGCTGGGACCCTCTCGGAGACTTCGGGGCTCCCCCTCGAAGCTGCCCCGCAGCCGCGAGGGCAACCCGCGTGACCGGTACGGCGACCAGCAGAGCCCATATTCGGACCCAACAAGGCCCCCAACGACCACGGATCCCCAAACGACCTCGGATCTCCTGTTGCTCTTCCATTCCTCCTCCTCCTCCTCCGACCTCCTCTTCCCTCATCCCTCCTCCTCCTCCTCCTCCTCCTCCTCCTCCTCCTCCTCCTCCTCCTCCTCCTCCTCCTCCTCCTCCCCCTCATCTCCTCCAACACATCGTCGTTGGTTGAACTCGTCGCCGCCACCGCCATCGTCGCCATTCAAAAGCCATAAGCTGGATCTCGTCACGCTCTCTCACTCCTGCTGCTACTCCTCCTCCCCCTACAACTCATCATCAGACTCTTGCATCCCCTCCTCCCTGATCCCTCCCCCCCTCCACGCTCAGCCCCCCGCGCGGAACTCTGGGGGTCCACGCGGCGCGAGAGCCATCATCGCTGAAGCACCTCCTGGCGGGGGTAAGGACCTGGGACTGGGCGGGTGGTAGCGGGGGAGCTTTCAGAAGGGGGAGGGGGGGACGCCCGGCGGGAGCCCCTCTGCCCCCCTTGGCGGGCCCGCGAGGGCGGGGGCCCAGGCGAGGACGAGGAGGATGACGAGGAGGAGGAGGAGGAGGAGGAGGAGGAGGAGGAGGAGGAGGAGGAGGAGGAGGAGGAGGAGGAGGAGGGAGGAGGAGAGAGAGAGGAGGAGAGAGGGGAGAAGGAGAGAGGAGGAAGAGGAGGAGGAGGAAGAGGAGGAGAAGGAGAAGGAGGAGGAGGAGGAGGACGAGGAGAGAGGAGGAGGAGAGATGAGAAGAGAGGGGGAGAAGGGAGGAGGAGAGACGCCCGCGGCGCGGCTGGGGCGCGGCGCGCGCGGCTGCGGAGGGGGGGCGGCGGGAGCGCGCCGCCTGGATCGGCGTGGGGCACTGGAACCTCTGCCGCGGCCGACGCCGTCGGCCACGACGACGACGTCGTCGGGGCGACGACGACGACGACGACGACGTCGTCGTCTGCTGGCGTCGTCGTCGGCCCGACGACCTCGGCAACGCGGCGGGGCCGCGGGACGCAGGAGAGGAGTCCCCCTCTGCTCCTGCTCCTGCTCCGCTTCCTGCTGCTGCTGCTGCTGCTGCTGCTGCTGCTGCTGCTGCTGCTGCTGCTGCGGGTGCTGCTGCTTCTGGCCCCCCCAAGAGCGCCCTGGCGGCACGAGGAGCGCCAGGGGGAGGCATCCACATGACGCACCTGTGGCACAGCGAGCCCCTTCCGAACCAGAGCTGCCCCTTATTCCGGCGTCTTGACTGCACCTCGAAATTGTCTGTAATATTTCAGGTCACGGTCGTTACCCGGTGGGGGGTGGGGGGTTGGGCCCTGGGTAAAAACAACGCGAGGGCCAGGTGGGGAACGTCGGGACGTGGGGCGCGCGGCGATCGTAACAAGATCCGCGCTAGCGCCAGCATGTGATACAACAAGGTGGAGGCGGGTAACGACTGTGATCAGGCAGAGGATCAAACACACACACACACTCTATACTTCGCCCCCTCCTCTCCCTCGTCTCTTCCAGTTCCTCCTCCACAATACTCAGACACCCTCACTTTCTGGTTCGTATACGACGGAGCCCCACCACCCTGCGGTCTCTCGGCGGAACCCAACGCCCACCCTGACCACCACAGCTCTCCCGCACCCTCACCCTCATGGAACCACTCCTCCCCCTTCTGTGGCAACTCAAGCCTCCCCTGCCACACTGCTGGCTCTTGCGAAGAAGCAAGAAGCAAGTCTCCTCCTCCTCCTCCTCCTCCTCCTCCTCCTCCTCCTATTCATCCTCCTCCTCCTATCCTCTCGTATTCCTCTTCCTCGTCCTCCTCCCTGCTTTCTCACTCCTTGGTGGAACCCCGCGTCCATGAGAAACTGCATGAGGCCGCCGGGGAACTTCCAGGCCCCCGAACATGCGTCCCATGTCTGGCACGGGACGGGACGGATGAGGAGGACGAATCGGGGGCGGAGAGAGATGAGGAGGAATGAGGAGAGCGAATGAGGAGGAAGAAGACGAGGATGAAGGGCGAGGATGGACGATGGACGAGGCGGGGGAAAAGGATGGGAAGGAAAATCAAGGACGATGAGGAGAAGGCGGAGGAAGACCAATACCAGCATTCTCGGGGGGGGGGGGGCTTTGCGCTGCTCTGCGGAAATCAAGTGGGCAGCTGCAGCTACGTGATGATGAGAATCACGAGAGAGATAGACAGGCAGAGGACAGAGAGAGAGAGAGAGAACACACACATGCACACACTTGTGGAGAGAGGGATACATATATGTGTATAAATATATACATATATACAGAGAGAGAGAGAGAGAGTGACAGGGATGGAGAGGGAGAAGGAACTAGACACGTGCCTGTATCAATCATGATAATAATGATTATTATCAAACTAGGCTTTCTCTATAGGAGTCCTAGCTCAAACCCTACTGAGTGGTCCGTTGCCCCCCCAGAAAAATACCTATGTCCCGCCCTAACTCCTATAGCTATGCCTGTGCCTATGCTTATGTCTCCCCCTACCTCCTATGCCTACGCCTGAACCTATGCCGATGCCTATGCACCACCTCTGAGCGCTCCTATGCCTATGCCTATGTCTATGCCTATGCACCACCCCCTTGCTTGCTCTTGCTTGCCCTTGCTTGCTTGCACTTGATCAATGGCTCTTGCTTGCTTGTTCTTGATTGCTTGAATGTGCTTGCTTCTGCTTGCTTGCTTGCGCTTGCTTGATTTTGCTCCTCCAGTCCTCCTCCCGTCCTGCTCCCGTCCTCTCGTCCTCCTCCCATCCTCCTCTCGTCCTCCTCCTCCTGTCCTCCTATCTATTTGGAGTCAACGCTGGCTGATATTGTTATACATATTTTTTGTCTAGAGAAGCACACCTGAGAGAACGGGAGAGAGATGGGAGAATCCATATACATATATATATATATATATATAGGGAGAGGGATAGTCATGGGTATATGCACTGTATGTGTACATAGAAGCAGGGCGAGGGCGTATCTGTATATGTGTATAGATAGATATAGAGAGAGAGAGAAAACAAAAACAACTAACAAACAAAACAACAACAAACTAAAGATAATGGGGATAACTAGAGAAAGAGAGAGAGAGAGAGTAGGCACGGTGGAGCACAAAGGAGTAAGACAGGGGCAGAGAAGATACGAGGAGGGTTAGCGTACTTTTGACAAGACGATTGCAAGAATCGCGAGGATGCAGATACGGCGGAAGGAGGACGAGGACGCCTACGATCCGTAGGCAGGGGCAGGGCAAAGGAATGGAGGAGGCTGGTGAGTATCCGGAGAGCCAGCACCAGGAAGGCGGACCGCCGACGCGCTCAGTGCACCAGAATTCTGGGGGGGGGGATGCAAAAGTGGTACGACTCCGAGGAGCGCTCGCGGTGTGAACGCCGACGATCCTTAGGACGCATGCTGGCGCCAACGTGTGCTTGCCCACCGAAGCCCTTCGACACGATGCGGGCGGTGCCACGAGGGCCGACACGGGCTGCGTCAAGTCGACGGAGCTGAGCGGGGCAGGCACACATTGGGCTTTCACACGTCCTGATGATCATCGAGGATGCACCTCCAGCGGAGATCACGCCTGCCAGCCAAACTGCCGGCCCGCCCGCCTGCACGCGACCGCCCCGGGCCAGAACCCGAGCTGCGCCTCCTCGACCGAGTTGTTCCTGGCCTGGAGCACGCAGAGCTTGGGCTTCTTGGCGTGGTACTCGAACGACCCGCACCCCACGATGGCGCTCCGGCACGCCGCCGCGCACTCCTCGATGGATCGGCGGCGAGCGCGGGGGAGAAGTGACGAGGGGCGGGCCTTCTGAGAAGGCTCGGGAGTCCCCCAAAGCTTCTGAGGAGCTCTCCGAGCCTTCCCCGAAGACTCAACGGAGCCTCTCGGAGGGCCAGGCGCCTTCTGAGAAGTCCCGCCGCCCTCTGAGCTGGCCATCTCCTTCTCTTGGCCCCCCCTCGCTCGCCGCCGAGATGGAGCTCGTCCTCAGGGTCTCCACCCTCCCGTACGGCGCGTGGTCTGCCAGGCTGCCGAGCTGCTCGAAGCCCTCGGGGCAGCCCGCGAACGGGCTCTCCTCGCACGGCTGTTCGGCACCGCCCGCCCGGCCGGGGATGTAGTACCAGAGCAGCTCGACGAACACGCCCGCCGTGGGGTCCACGTCGGAGTCCACGGTGCGGAGCAGCTGCTCGTAGAACTCCCGGGGGCGCTGCCGGATCCTCTCCCGGGACAGCGCGAAGCGGGCACCCTGCGAGTAGTAGAACCTCTTCTCCTCGGTGGCGCCCAGTGCCTGTATGTACGTCCTGAGGGCGTTGTGCCAGGCGTGGTGGTCGCGGTCGTGCGCGAACCACAGCACGCCCTCCTTCCCCTTCAGCCTCAGGCACGTCTTGTTCAGGCGCTGAGGCGGCCCCTCATCAAGGCCCAGGGCCACAAAGTAGTTGGCCGCGAAGGACATGCGGATCAGATCATACGTAGGTCCACACGCAAGTTTGTCACACTTGTAGTTCTTCTTCACGTCGTACTGCGGCTTCCACTGTCCGTTGAACACAAACCGCGCCCCACGGCTGTCGCCGCCATCGCCAGAGAACGGCCCCCCGCCCAGGACGTAGTCGTGGAACGTGGCCCCTGGGTAGATGTGGCCGTTCCGATAGCCCGAGGTCGGAACTGATCATGATGAGCCTGTTTTCCCCCACCACCACCATAAGTTTGAGGGGGAAGGACGAGGAGGAGGAGGAGGGCGAGGAGGAGGAGGACGAAGAGGAGGAGGAGGACGAGGAGGAGGAGGAGAAGGCAGAGGCGGGGGAGAAGGAGGAGGAGGAGGACCCCCACTCCAACTTGTGGTAGTGGTGGTGGAAACCACGCCCATCAGATCATGCTCGGAGGCAGGCCAGTCGAGAGAGAGGCGGCCCTCCCGGGCGTCTCTCCGCCGTTGGGGGTCATCTGGAGGCTTCGCCTCTCGTGTCGCCTCGGCCGAGAGGCGGCCTCGAAAAGCTAAGCTCGGCATGGGCCCAGCGAGGGGCCCGGAGACCGATTTCGAGCGGCCCTGGGCCAGGCAGGAGAGCTGCCATTGTCTCAACTGTCCCACCAACAAACACACACATGTCCACCACATGGGGGACCTATTTCCCAGGACCCCCAGAGGCAGTGCACGTTGACAGTCTCGGGCCCAGGAGGCGGAGCCCAAGCATATCCGCATCCGGCGATCAGAAACGAGACTCCCGCCCCCGCTCACGGCACCCTCGCCCCACGCGCGCAACGGAGATGAAGCGACTTGGGGTGTGTTTGCGGAAGGGCGACCACGCTCGAATATCAACGTCTAGAGGCCTCCTAGATGGGGTCCGAGTACATGGGGTCGGAGGATCTCGCCGCATCGCCGATGCATCGGCGATGCATCGTCGATGCATCGTCGACGTCGGCGACGCATAATGGCATTGGCGACGTCGGCGTGGAGAAAATCGGGCTCCGCATCAAACCGCATCGTCGATGCATCGGCGATGCGGCGCGATCCTCCGACCCCATCTACTCCGACCCCATGTAGGAGGCCTAGAACATCCGACCCTACCCACCGGTGATGTCAACGCACTTTCGGGAATCACCATCCGCGCCGCCATCGGGGGCTGGGGTGCCATGTCTGGCCAGCGGCATCCACTGCCTCCTGCTGTCGTGGGACACTGGTTCCCCGGGCGGTGACCTCTGTCAATTCCGGCCTCCAGGATGGTCTCCTTCCTCCGCCATGCCGGACGTGGGCGCCTGCGCCTGGGAGAAGACGGTCCAGTCTGCGAGCATGTGGTAGTTTTGGACGATGTGGTGCAGGAAGGTGTGGGCCTCACGGCCCTTGTTCGGAAGCTCCTTGCAGTATCGCGGGCGCCATGGGTAATCTTCGGGGGCACCCTTGCAGTAGGGCGTGATCAGACTGTCGTACATGGCGCTCCACCCAACGTGCTCATTGTAGTGCGCGAGCACGATCTCCACCTGGTCCTTACCAACAGACCCGTTCTGGATCGCCCGCAACGTCTCCCTCTGCGAGCTGGACAGCATCTCGACCTCTTTTTGCAGCATGACCGTCGTTTCCCTGATGAAATCTTCCTGGGACATCGATGACAGGCGCTGGACCTCCCGCCGACTGCTCGCCGAGTCGGGCGATGACTCTTCTTCAGACTCGGGCAACCCGTTGTCCGCCGAGTTCGCCGCCCGCCTGCGGCTCCACGCGAGGGTGGCCCTGGCCGAGAGTGACGTCTGGTGCGCTGCTGCATGGGGGAGAGCGCCCCCCGCCCCAGCCGCTCTGGGCGCCTTCGGTAGCGCTGGAGGGGCGAGGCTCCCAAAGATCACCCCAGCGAAAGACGACTGCCCTTCCCAGACATCCGATATCGTCGTCGTCGTGGTCGTGGTCGTGGTCGTGGTCGCGGTCGTGGTCGTGGTCGTCGTCGTCGTCGTCGCCGCCGTCGTCGTCGTCGTCGTCGTCGCCGTCGCCGTCGTCGTCGTCGTCGTCGTCGTCGTCGTCGTCGTCGTCGTCCTCGTCATCGTCTCCTCTCCTCTGCCCTCGTTGACTCCCGGAGGTCTAGACACCTTCCCCGGGACCAGCTCTTCATCCTGAGTTGCTTCGTCGTCGGTCCCAAAGCCCAGTGAGGCCTTGGGAGCACGCGGATTGCTTGAACACCCCTGTCCTGATTGTTTTCACGACGCGAGAGTGTCAAGATTCGGTCACCAACGATCACCCTGACAAACGGTCACCCCTTACGCGTCGCCGGCGCCTCAGCGCGGCGCGCCAGTCGGCGGCGGAGGTTCCATGGGCGCTGAGGGAGGCCAGCGCGGCCCGCAGCTGGCTGAAAGGCTCGCCTTGGCTTTCCGCCTCGCCGCTGCTGTCGCCGTGGAGGTGCAGCGCCAGCGGCGTTCTGAGCTGGAGGCAGACGATGGGAGAAGAGAAAGAAAACGGCGTACCCATCGGTCGGATGAAGTGGTTGGAAACATGAGGTAGGAAGCGTTGGAAGTAATTCGGTGGGGTAGCCGCCCGCCACCCTGCAGGCGAAGGAAGAAGACAAATCACTCGACCCTTGGGAATAGGAAGGCGCCTTAGGTAGCCTGGAACCAGGGGATGCAAAAACACAGACATTTCACGACCGATGGCTAAACATAAAACTTCCGAGGGTCCGCACGGATCTCTTGAATCGGCGCTGAACTCCCGTCCTAAGCACGCTCCGCGGGCCAGGAGCGGCGCCAGAATAGGGAGCCCACACAGGACGTACGCGCCCCACCACGTACATGAACACGCACTCCCACTCCGCGGGACTAGCTTCGTGATCCAAGATATCCGCGCGGATTTCGCGAAGTTCTGTCTAGGCATTCTTCCCTTCTTCGGGATGAGCAGGGAGCCCAGGAGCGCACGCTGCCACAGCACCATTGCCAACCTTCGAGGCTCCAGAACTTAACATCAACGGCTCCGGAGAACGTCCGTGGAGCGTCCAGGCATTGCCGATCATGGTTCCAAGGGCCACTGGACCAGACTAAGCCGGATTAAGCAAAGTTAAGGCGCGGTAGGCGGGGCTTCGACCAAAGAAGTACCAGCACCGATGCCGGATCCACCCCGCGAGGCTTTGCATCCTGGCACTTGCCATCACTCGGACGTCCATTCCCCGTGCATGTTTCGTTTTCGCTTGTTGTTGGATGATCCAGGATGTTCTTCGATGGTCGTGGCCGAAAAGAATTGCACACGTCCGAGCGACGCCTAGAACAATCAGCCGCAAACGAATCCTGCGACGCATAGAAACACCATAACCTGCACTGGGCCCTCCGTCACCAGACGGCGTCCTGGGACGACGGGGGCCTCCATTGCTCGTAACGCCGTCCGGCAAAGGCCAGGCCTTTTGGCGCGAATTTACGGGGGGCAATTCACTTGCCGAGCTTGTTCGCGCAATCATCCCACCCACCCGCCCGCAACCAGGTTTGCAAAACCCATGCGGGAGCGATTGCGGTGAGCGCTGGGTGTTGGCTGGTGCATATTTGCGGCCGCGCTAGCCCGCGCATGCTCGCGCGCGCAGCGGCCAGATAGTTTGGCGCGACCGATGCGAACGCGGTGGCGCTGACCGCTCGGCACATCCCAGCGGACACTTCAGTGCGACTCAGCGACTTGGGCGGACGCGGTATCATGGCAACGTCGACAGCCGTAGACACGATGATGATCGTAGCGATGCTGGCGACGATGCTGACAGCGACGACGGGGCAGCCACTGACGGCGCCGATGGTGATCTCGCCGGCGACGATGACGGCGTCTTCGCGTCGGAGATGAAGGTTTTGGAAGGAATTCGATATGCGCGCGCGGCAGACGCGCGAGAGTGGCTCGCATGATATTATTTGACACGGATCGTGCCAACCCAGCACAGGCGCAAGGGCGTCCGAACGATTTCGACATGCGCGCGCGAAGCTCGTTTTGGGATAATTATATGACAATGTGGCAAAACAGAGCATGATTTTCTGTAGAATTCGCAAGAACGCGCGCGCACACTTTTGTTGAACATCCGTGTTGCGAAACCATGTGTTTAATGTTTCTTGGACATTCGATTTTGAAATCCTTCCGAAACCGTTGGTTTCAAAGGATTCCGGCATGTGCGCGCGACGACGCGCGCGCGTGCACTCCGTTCCATCTGTTGCCGAGGATTCTCGCGACAGCACGCGCGCAAGGGCATTCGAACGACTTCGACATGCGCGCGCGAAGCCCGTCTGGTAGTATTGTTTGAAACTATTGAAAGATCTATGGCTTGCTTACGAATTCGCAAGAACGCGCGCGCATGTTTTTTGTTGTTTGCAATTGCTTGTTGCGAAACCTATTATTTTTATGTGTTTTGGACACTCGATTTTGAAATCCTTCCGAAACCAACAGTTTTTTGGAGGATTTCGGCATGCCCGCGTGACGACGCGCGCGCGTGCACTTCGTTTCACTTTGTTGCAAGGGATTCTTGACAACTTATGATTGTTGATGAACCAATGCGCGCGCATAGTCTGTTTTGCAGAGGATGGCGGGGGGGGATACCGGCATGGCAGGGATAGTCTGACTTCACAGGTAGGACATTGGGTCAGAACCATATGTGTTTTGCATCGGTTTCCGGGGAGTCTATAAGTCCGAGGGGGGGAGGGTCTTTTCTCTTAAAAGGAAAATGAATGGCTGTGGGGAAGGTGCCCTTCTCGGACCCTAGAGTCCCCCTTGCGGGCCCGAAAGGGCCCCTGTAGGGGCCCTGAAGAGCTCCTTTTCGGCAGCCCTCGCTGCCCCCCCAGTTATCGCCCCCCCCCCTTACGAGTTCTCCGAGGCCGAAAGGTCGCCCCCCTCTCCAGAAGGTGCACAGTCGAGACGTGGCCACGAGCAGGTCAAGAGCACGAGCCCATTTCGCCGAAGGCCCAAGGCCAAACTGGCGCACCCAAGACGAAACGCTTACCACAGTGGAGGGACCATCTACGAGGAACACAAGGGCACTCCTCTAACATATACGTATATTCTTGAACCTTGTGGCCGCACTCTGCTACCCTGTGCTCATCGGGGATCTTCTGACCCGGGTCAATCCAGACCCTGGACTGCAGGAAACTAAAAACTGCAACGCAGATCTTCGCAAACCCGGGTCCGCCAATGTGCGCGGCCGCCTCGCGGCCACGAGCGGCTCGCTAACCCGGATCAGCCAGAGGGGGTCCTCGCAGGATCCTGCAGGATCTGGTGCCCTGGCTGACCCCCGTTTGCATCGACCCTCGTCTCAAGGCTCCCGTGCTCACCAGACGGTGTGCTCACCGGCCCGATCTTTACCAGCCTGGAACATATTCCTATCCCTAAGCTTGGCACCTCCTCATCACGATGCCAATCTTAGGAATTCCCTTCTTTTTTGAGGGCGGATCCCTAAGATTGTCATCGCCTTTTGGCGTGTCAATCTTAGGGATAGGCATACGTTCGAGGCTGGTAAGAGCTGTGCACCTCCGGCAGCCTGCTGGCAGACGGTGGGATCTCAAAGTCTCCGCGGCGTGGAGCTGCCGCGCGGGCGCATGGTGGCACCCTGGCGGCGAGGAGCGAAACCCAAAGGCGCCCCACTCGGGCCAGGACGGATACGGAGGAGCAGGGCAGGGGAATGAGGCGCGGGAGAGCAGCGGGGAGGAGCAGCAAGAGGTGGCGGAGCACCAGGAGAGAGCGATAAGAAGGTCGGCAGAGAGAGAGAGAGAGAGAAATCAAAACAACAACAAAAACAAGAAAGAGAGAGAGAGAAGGAGCAGGGAGGAGCAGCAAGAACGGGAGGAGGAGGACGGACAGTTACCAGGAGGGAGCCACAAGATGGTAGGCGGAGGAGGAAGCACAACGATCGGGACTTGGCAACCATGCCCATGCCTAAAGGTGTCCCCAGCTGTCCGCGCCGCCTTTGGGCCCCTGGGGCCCCTCGGCCTCGTGAGCGGTGCTCACTCTGGAGGCCATATGGACCTGCTTGGAAGTCCGGGGGCACCCCGTGGGAGATCTCAAACATTGTGTTTTTGGATGCCCCGGTGCGGTGCGACATAGTTCGAAGGTCTCGGACAGCAGTCTAGCACGGAAGCGTGATCCGCGTGAGGGGTGTGCAAACATTGGCCGATCGAAGCCGCCTTGGGGGTTCAGAACGATTGTTTCTGGCCCTGGGAAATGGGGGGCGTTAGCAGAACTGGGTTTAATGGAACCTGGTTTAGAGATGTGTACCGGGGGGCGCCCCCCCCGCCCCGTTCCGCTAACGGGAACTGCTGTCACCCGGAAAACACCAGTTACGCCAAACCTGGTTTAATGAACCTGGCCAATTGAGGAGCCCCAGGGCCCTACCACTAACCGGGTCCCCTTACCCGGGGTCCTGGCTATACCCGAAAGTGGGGGGAGAGGCCTGGGCGGCGGGGGGTTCAACAGGCGTCTCCCGCACCGGTAAGAAGGGGGAGGAAGACAAGCTAGTTGCACTCGCGTCACATCTGACGTCCTACCCTGTAGTGGGCCCTGGAAATGACAGGGCCGTCTTTTTACCCGTTCCGTTTTGCCGTTTTTTTGCTGGTTCCGACGCTGTGCTTTTACGGGTTCCGTCGCGGTTCTTGACCGGTTCCGGCTCCCGTTCCAATCCTGGAGCCGTTTTTTTGCCGTTTCCGGTCGCCGTTCTTTTGGAAGCGGTGAAAAAAGGGCCCTGCCGTTTCCGGGGCCCACAAAGCTACCCCTCCCTCCCATCCCTTACCATGACGTAGATTTCCTCTCTCTATTCGCACCGTCGGATGGCGCAGCACGGCATAGCATCACTTGGCATAGCATAGTGCTGAAGACCAAGGCGAAGCATGACATGCCATGGCGTGGCGACGCCCCTAAAGTGGTGGGGGGCAAAATAATCAACGCATCGACACCAAATGTTGAATTCTTTCCGACTGTTTTTGTCGGGGGGCCAGATTCGAGATTTTGGGAACGATTTGGAAGGATCGAAAACCACGCCGTGGCATGTCACTGGAAAAAGACGCCAACGCTGCAGCGGGAACACGATTCGGCACAAGCGGAACGCGAACGCGAAAATGAGGCCAACGCTGCAGCGGGAGCACGATTCGGAACGAACGGAAGCGCGGAAATGAGGCCAGCGCTGCTGCGGGAGCACGATCCGGAACGAGCGAAAGCTTGAAAATGAGGCCAGCGTTTGAACGGGAGCTACACATTGAACAAAAGCCCAAGCGAAAACCCAGTTCCTACGAATCCTGTGTAAAAAACAAGACGCGGAAGGGGGCCGAACATCTTCCAGACGTCATCATGGGAGGAGAGGAGAATAGTATTCATATTGTGTAATTGTAGAAGGGAAGAGGCATTGCATTGATTTGTATTGCGTGGCATTTCGTTGAATCGTCGTCGTCGTCATTGTCGTCGTCGTGGCATACTCCGCCACCGCGTCTCACGGCACGAAGTGGAGTGCCATCAGGTGCTCCGTACTCGTACATGGCGAAAAGAGTGGAGTCGCACTTGTCTTCGGACACCGCGGCGCTGCCACGTGACGGGGAGGAGTGGAATGGTATGTTTTCGCCCGCCCAGGCATTGCCATGTGACGAGTGGGGCGGGATTGTTGTTTCTTGGGCCCTGCGGCGCGGACACGCGACGAGGCAAGTATTGCGTTACAGTGCCTTGCGTTGCTCTGCGTCGCATTGTATTGGATTGCGCTGCGATGCGCTGCAATGCAATGCATTGCGTTGAATTGCTTTGCATTGAACATGTTCCGGCCCTGGCCAACGTAGCCCTGCTGCTACGCCCTGGCCAAGTTCCAAAAGGCCGTACCAATACGCCAGGCTAGCCTCACTATAGTAGCCCCGACGGGGCGGACGTTCGAGCATGTCTCGAGCGGGGCCCTCTCTGGCGGTCGTACGACTGGCTGAAATGCCCTACCCGTCCGCCCTGGCCAGGCTCCTGGGCACCGTGCCGGTAGGCCAGAGTAGCCCTAACCTGTAACAGCACCACTGGGGCGGACGTTTGAGGATGTCTCGAGCGGGGGCCCTCTTCGCCGGTCGTACGAGTAGGGCAAAGTAGTCGTACTATTACGTCCTGGCCACTATCCAAATGGACGTATCAGTACGACCAATAATTCCTACTAGTAGCCTCGCGGGGGCGGCCTTTCGAGGCGGTCTCGGGCTGAGGTCCTCTCCGCCGCACGTGCGAGGAAGCCAAATACGCCCTACTAGTACGCCTTGGCCGGGCCGCCGGGGCTGCACAAATACTCCAAAGGAGCCCAAATTCTAGCCCCACCGGGGCGGACTTTCGAGCATGTCTCGAGCGGAGGCCCTCTCCGCTGGTAGTACGAGTAGGCCAAAGTAGCCCTACTAGTGCGCCCCAGCGAGGTTCCAAAGGCCTGTACCAGTACGCCAAAGTAGCCTTACTAGTAGCCCCGCTGGGGCTCTACTAGTAAGGCTACGATCCTCCTCTTCCTCCTTCTCCTCCTCCTTGGCCTTAGGTCCTCGGTCCTTGATCCGGAATCTCCCCCACCTCGATCGCTCATGTGTCTCCGCCTTGTGCTCCTCCCTTCTCAGCGCCACCACCCGTGTAAATCGTGGTCGTCATAATCGTCGTCGGAGTTGAAATCGCCCGTTGCGCTAATCTGAATGCCAATCCTCATAGTCAACATCATGCTCATCATCATCATCATCATCATCATCATCATCATCATCATCATCATCATCATCATCATCATCATGGTCATCATTGTTACCATTAGCATTATCATCATCCTTATAACCCTCGTAAGAATCATCAACAACTTCATCACCATCAACATCATCATAACCGTGGACATCGTCAACGTCATCATCGTTGACATCATCATCATCATCAGCATCATCATAAACAGCATCATCATTGTCCCCACCACAATAATCACCATCGCCACCATCTGACACACTGTTTTCAATATCCATTATCATCAGCATCATCAACATCAAAATCACCATGGCAATCAACATCGCAATATTGATCATCCTCATCATCACCATCACTATCACAACCATCAACAACAAATTCAGCATCACAAACATCATCGTAACCGTGGGCATCGTCACCATCATCGTTGCCGTCATCATCAGCATCATCATCATTGTTATCCCTACTACCACAATCGCAACAGACACCATCTGAGACACTGCTTCCAATCATCATCATCATCATCATCAGCAGCATCAGCATCAGCAGCAGCATCATCATCAGCATCATCACCATCAACAGCATCATCACCATCAACATAAACATCATCATCATCATCATCATCAGCATCATCATCATCATCATCATCATCATCATCATCATCATCATCATCATCATTATCGTCACCGCCATCACCGCCATAATCGCCCATCATCATCGTCATTGTCATGATTGTCATACTTCTTCTCGCCGTCACACTGCCCGACACATCCCAGACGGCCTTGAGCATCGCGGAGGGGAAGTCAAACCTGGAACGCTCAAACTTTCAAGCGTTAACTCGCCGCGGCCTCCTCGACCCTCCGACCCAACACCGCTTCAACTCTCCAAGCCGTTCATTCGTAAACCACTCAAACAGCGACTGACCACATGTGCAAGCAGGCAACCCGGCCTCCCAACCAACCAACCAACCAACAGATCAACAAATCAACCAACCAACGAACCGACCGACGAGCCAACAAAACTACCGACAAATCAAACAACCTACCAGCCGGGCAACCAACCAATTTTACCAACCAACAAGCCGGCCCATCGGCCAACTTGCCCACTGGCCCACTGGCCAACGAACCAAGCAACCAACCAGCCAGCCAACCAACCAAGTACTTGAACAAACAACCGATCAACCAACCAACAAACCAACCAACTAATCAACGGCCCAACCAACCGAGCACCCAAACAACCGTCAAACCAACCAACCCACCGACCAACCAACCAACCATCCAACCAGCAGAACAACCAACCAATCAACCGACTAACCAACCCACCCACCAACAAGCCAGCCCATCAACCAACCCGCCAAGCAGCCAACCAACAGACCAACCGACCGACGAACCAACCAATGTTGGCACGACCCTCAGACGGATCGCGCCTCAGGGACCGCACTTCGTCTTGAACCCTCCGAATGTTGAGCCCACAGTGACATGATGAAACCGTCATAAAAAAAGTTAATGAACCCTCAGAACTTTTGAAACCACAGAACAATGTTTGAACCCTCAGAAGACATGATTGACCCTGCTCCCAGGGCACCTCGGGTCAAGGCCACCCTTGGCACTGCCCGAAAAAGAGAGGAGCATCGGCCGGCCGACCACGCCTCGGAGAGGTCAGGAGGTGACCGAACCACACATCGGGGAGGCGTAAGACTCGAACCCACATCGGGGTGGCTGGAGGGAGGGAGGGATGAGAAGCGGCCGGAGGAGGGAGAGGCCAAGCCAGGCGCCCGCGGCGTTCCGATTTCTGAATACCTGCGGCGAAATCGCCACCGGCGGTCGACCCGACGCGAACGGAATATCACCGTAAGCACAAGCTTTCGGAGGTCCGTACGGATTTCTCGGATCGGCGCTGCCCCCCCCTGGCGCGCGGAACTCGCCAGGGGCGGCGCCAGAGGCGCCGCTGGGGGGGGGGCGCCGATCCGAGAAATCCGCGTGGACATCTGTGGAAGCTTGTAGTTCTGTCAGTGGTGCGGGAGGGGGATTGCGAGAGAGAAGGGCTCTCTCCAAGTACCGCTGCCTCCGAGTTGGCGCGCCGCCAGCTCGGGGGAGGGGGGAGGAACGAGAGAGGGAGAGAGGGAACCACAACGCCACAGCCCCCAGATGTCCAGGCCTGACAGGGGGCCGCGGGGCGCGTCGCCGTCGCCGTCGCCGTCGCCGTCGCAGTCGCCGTCGCAGTCGCCGTCGTCGCCGTCGTCGCCGCTGTCGCCGCCGCCGTCGTCGTCGTCGCCGCAGAGCGCCCTGGCGGCGCAGCGGGGAAGTGTGGCCCCAAGGCCCGCCCCCGAGGCCCTTCTGCCCGCCGCTCTCCGGCCGGGCCGCGCGCGCGCATGGAGCTCGTGTTTCGTGCGGCCGACCGCCGCCGCGGCCGTCACCATCGCAGCCGTCGCGGCCGCCGCCACCGCCCGCGCGCGCGTCGCGCGTGCGCCTTCCACGGCTCCACGGGGTCGCCCTGGATGACCCGAACCTTGTCGTCGTCCTCGCTCGCGGCAGGGCAGGGCGGGCAGGGTGAGGCCACGGGGGGAGAGAAATGAAGGAAGAGGGAGGAGATGAAGGGGAAGGGGAAGCGGATAAGAACTGCATACGAAAAAGAATGGGTGCAAAACAAGGAAGGGCGGGGCAGGAAGCGCCAAGGATGCGGGAGGGGAAGCCATAAAGAGGTACAACGAAAATGGCGAAGGACGGATGTCAAATAATGAAGGATCAACATGAGAGCGACGAGGACAACGAATGATAAATATGGGCGACGCAGGGGGTAGAACAACTGTAAGCCATGACGAACCAAACAACATGATAGTGGAACGCGAAAAAAAGAAGAGGTAAGAGGAAAAAACGATCGAGCTGTTAAGGAGGAAGAGAGTGGGTGAGGAAGCAGGGGGGTCGGCTTGACGCAGCCTCGACGGGCGACCGGCGTGTCGGATGAGGGGCTCTTGTCAAGTACCGCTGCCTCCCAAATCGGCGCGCCGCCAACTCGGGGGGGAAGGGGGAGGAGCGAGCGAGCCAGCATGCGACCAGGGGAGTCACCAGGACGCCGCCGAAAAGAGAGGGCGGCCGCAGCGACGGCCAAGGAGCAAGCACCTCCCAGAGGTACAGTGCCACGCTCGGGTCAAGGGGACTGGCTGGGAGCCAGTCGCGGCCAGGCACTGGCGACAGAGATGGAGAGGGAACGGTGCCGCTGCAGCCCCACAGCGCTCCAGGCCCCCACCCCGAGGGGGGGTTCGCGCCGTGGCGCAGTTGCGGAGCAGCCGGAGCGCGCGGCGCCTCGTGCCTCGTGCAGAGCACCCTGGCGGCGCAGGGCGGACCTCCGCCGGGTACGGCACGCTCCTGTCGTGGAGACTTTGGCGCTGGTCTTTGGCACCACGCGGACCGTCCCACTGCAATGGAGGGAAGAGAACCACCCAGACCCCGACAATTGGCGCTCACTATACACGGCCCTGGGCGTTCGCAAAACGGCCCTGCCCTGCTCGATTCCTTTCGAGCGCTCCGAGAGCGCGCACCCGCCGTTCGACGTCGTCCGCTCCCGGGGCGCTGCAGGCGGCCTCCGGCCTCGCTCGCCCGCGCCCGCCCGGGGGGGGGAGGGGTCGCCGCGGGCCGCGCCGGCAAGAGGCCGAGAGCCTGCCGGGGCTGCCGCAGGAGAGGCGCCCGCGCGGGGGGCCCCTTCTTTTGGAGCGGCGGGGCAGCTGCCGAGAGTTCTGGGCGGTGGGCAAACCTCCCTTTCGTAGACCTCCCCATACTGAAAACGGCCTGGGGCCGAAACCGACGGCCCCGGACCCGTAAAAATGACGGCCGCGACGCCCTCCCGCGAAGCGAAAACGGCCAATTCCTTAATCGACGTGTCAGGAAAGGAGGTCTGTCCACCCCCGAGTTAGAGTTCCAGGCGGCTCGGCAGGGCAGCTCCAGGAGGATCTTATGGTGCCTCCGAGGGCGATGCCCCCACCCCCACGCCCCAGGCTCTCGGCAGCCCCGGGAGGGAGGAGGGCGGCGGAGAGGATGGGGCGAAGAGTCGCTAGCAACCTGCATCGGGATCGGCGGCATCGGGTGCTCAGACCACGTGGATGTGCCTCGCAGTGGTCCTTTGGCACCTCCCCTGCCTCTCCTGTCTTGGTGTTCTCCGTAATGCACGACGGCGCGCGCATTCTGTCAAGCACCGCTCACAGCGCTTAAGAGCCCAAACACTACAGAAACAGACCGTGCCACTGTGCTATGATCTAGCTTGAACCCGCAACTGTGGACCTCATAACCACTATTACGGAGTCTTCGATGGCAAGGAGGCGACGGGGGCGGGCAAAGGGAAGGAGGTGATGCGCACAAACTTAGGCGTCAAAGGAACATGACCGAATCCAACTTGATGCTTGGGGCCTCCGTGCGAGAAACGGGGGGAAAAGTCGAGTGATGAAGGACCAGGACTCTGGACCAGAACTACGACGATGAGAACGAGACAGAGGATAAGGTCTTCCCCCTCCTCCTCCTCCTCCTCCTCCCTCCTCCCTCGATCCCCTCCCGCCACTAGCAATCGTCGTGCTCATCCCCATTGTCGCCTCCTCCTCCTCCTCATCATTCCCCCCATCCCCCTCCTCGTGCCCCATCCATCTCATCCTCCTCCTTCCCGCTTCTGCTCCACCTCCTCGTCCTCATCCCTCTCTCGCTCCGGCTGGCCGCTCTCCCACCCCTCCTCCTGCTCCTCGCTCCTCTCCTCCTCGCTCCCCTCCTCCGCGCCCTCCACCTGCCACCTCCTACAGCCAACCCGCGGAGTAAGGATACACGACAAGGATGCAAGGGCCTTGGAAAGCCCGCCCCAAGGGTACCCTAAGGGGCTGGCCAGCGAAAGTTGCCAGGGATGGACCGAAGGGACAAGGATGCAAGGGTACCCTAGGACAAGTTGCTCATCCTTACTCCGCGGGTTGACTGTACTCCCCACCGCGGTCCGGGCACTCCACCAACCCTGGGGCGGACGGCTCTCGGGGTCAGCCCTGAGGAGGCCTCGCCGCCACGCAGCGGGTCGCCAGCAGCAGAGCAGTTTAGTCCCGGGAAAGGCCCTCCGCCTCACGGGGAGCCGAAAGACGGCCACGCCGGCGCCGGGCTCGGGTGCACTGCTCGAGTGCCCCTGGGGACCGCCAGGGAGCTGACCTGACCCATCGGCCGCCGAACTGCTTCCTCAGGGCATCGATGAGTCATCCTCGTCCTCCTCCTCCTCCTCCTCCTCCTCCTCCTCCTCCTCCTCCGACCTCCTCCTCCTCCTCATCCGTCACTTCCTCCCGAACTCCAGGGCCTCGCCCGTCTTGTAAGGACGAGGCGCGGCTCCGGACCGACGGCCTCGGGTCGGCTACACGCAAGAGTGACCCTAGGCACGAGTGACCTTCGGTGCGCGGCTTCTCGGGGGACGCGGGGTGGCCAAACCTGGGCGCGCAAGCCGCCGCTGCCGCTTCGCGCTCAGCGACAGGGGGCCCCATTGGGCCCGCACCAACGGTCACTCCAGCGAAAGGCCACTCTTACGTCTAGTCTTAGGTCGGGCATGTCCTCCCACAAACGGATCGTGGAAGAACAGTGCAAAAGAGCCCCCCACCCCAAAAAGAACACAGAGTCAACACAGCACGAAGTCGCAGCGCCGGGACTATTTGATCGTAAGTGGTGTTCCTCCTGTGGAGGGACCTGCCGGACTCACGTCTCGTCGAGCGGGCGTCCGCGGGGGGGGGGGGGGCGCCTTCCACTCGGTGTCGCCCCACTTGGGCGCCTCGACACCCCACTCGCCTGGGGAAGTGGGCGCCCGTCGTGCGCCCGCGCGCCCCCGGGGCGCCCCGTCGGCCGGGCAGGCCCCCCCCCCCGGGCCCCGGCCGGCGGCGCCGACGCAGCCCCTCCCCACGGCAGGGGAAGAGACCGAGGGCGGGCTGACGGCGATGCTGCGCGACGCTGCCGTTGGGAAGAAACAGGTGCAGGAAAATCACGAGCCGCGCGATCCCAGATGTTCCAACATGAGAGGACGGATCAAGACAGCACGACACGGCGAGCTGCAGGAGCCACGCGTCCCCACACGTCACTGCCGAAACAGACCTCGCCGTTGCGTACATCGCCATGAGCTCGTCAACGGGGAGAATGGGGACCTTGCCGTCGCTCGGACGTCCCTTCCCCGTGCATGGTTCGATCTCGTGCGCCTATGTTTCGCAAGACGGTCCAGGATGTGCCTCGATTGCCCGCGCCGAGAAAAGACGCACGCGTCCGAGCGATGCCAAGGGTCCGTGACCAAGACTGCACGCAGAGGCGAGCGTCGAGCCTTATGTGAAGATCGGTCTGAGTTTCGTTTCTAGCAAGATAGTTGCATACACAAACTAGCACGGGCGGGAGAGACAGGTCTGCAACGCTTCCCCACCTCCGCGGCCACTTGCCTCAGAGGCCCCACAGAGGGCCGTGCTAGCAGCACTCTGCGCAGTGTATACCAGGGTTGAGCCGAGGAAAAAAAGTCACAGTGTCGGTCTTGGTCACCGTCCAACCTGGTCGGCGTCAAGTCGTGGATAATCCTCGCGAGTCGGCGACGGCCAGCATGGACCATGACCAAGATCGGCGTCAACAAGGATAGGATTCTCGACCAAATGCCCTATCTTCGCAGACTCGCATGTGCAGGTTGTAGATAGAGAAAGAGAGAGAAAGAGAGAGAGACAGAGAGAGACATGTACCCCCGAATTCGTATCACCGTAGCTGTTTGGTGCAAGCAATTGGCGAGGCGTAGCCGCGGCCTCACGACCTGATGCGTGGGGCGCAGAACTTCTGATATAGCCTTGAGACGCACTGCGAACAAATTCGGCATTTTGGTCATGGTCTGCGTGCACCATCCGGGGAGACGTAAGACTCGAGATCGGGGGTCTCGGGCTAGCCTGACGGTGCCATTCTGAACATTATGAGACTCAACTTGAAAATTGATATGCGTTTTTTTTGCTGTACACATACCACAAAAACTGGACCGTCGAAATCTAGGACGCGCGCGTCAAAAAGCGTCGGCAAACCAACATCTGGCGTACTCGAGTCTTACGTGTCCCCGAACCCTCCCGCGATCCCCTCGCGCCCGACGACGCACGGCACTTTTTTTTTTGCGGCAGCCCGCAGACCCCGCGGGCCCCGCCCCCTGCCCCGTGGACCCCAGCGGCGCGAAATAGACAAGAAGGTGGCGCGAGGTGGGGCCCTGCTGCCAAGGCCCCTGCGCAATCGAAGGGCCGCCCTACCCCCCCTGCTGTGCCGCCCACGCCGTGGGCGCCGCTGCAAAAAACACGAAACAGCTCTTCGTCTCGGCTCCGCCCTGATCGTCCCCGAGGCGGTCGCCCTCTTCGCCCATCACCGGGCCGCTCGCGGCAGGACGCCTCGGTGGTGGGGGGGGGGCGATGAGGAGAGGAGAGAGGACTAGGAGGAGAAGAAGGAGGAGGAACAGGAGGAGAGGATGAGGAGGAGGAGGAGAAGAAGGAGGAAAATGTGGAGGAGCAGGACAAAGGAGGAGAGAGGAGAAGTAGAGAGAAGGAGGAGGAGGAGGAGGAGGAGGAGGTAGAAGGGAGGAGGAGGAGAAGGAGGAGGAGGTAGAAGGGAGGAGGAGGGAGGAGGAGGAGAAGGAGAACGAGGAGGAGGGCCCTTGAGGGGGCCTGGAGCGCCAAGCGGTGCTCGCGGTCAGCGCCTTCTTCGTCGCGGGGATTGCCGAATTCCCGCGCGATCCCAGTCGGAAGGCCCTGGCCGGCAGAACCCCCCCCCGGGGGGGGGCCGCCCTGTTGGATGGCAGACACGGGGGAGTCTGCTGGCTCCCGACCACTGCGCGCCCGCGACAAAGGGATCCGGCAAGATGCTGGATGCGATTGGACTGCCAAGCCTCGAGGGCGGCTGGCTCCTGAACGAGGTGGAAGGCCAACCCACCAACGGCCAAAGCAGCTATGTAATGGCACATCCCGACACTGGCCTAAACATTGTAGGACAGGAGTGATCTCATGATCGGATTGGCTCAGGATGCGTTCCAGTATTTCTCATCCAGCGGCGCTCGTTTCTGCAGCCAGTGTGGAATGGAGCATTCGAGAGTCTGGGAAATCCGATGTCTTGCGCCTCTGACATTGAACAGGGTTGATTTCACGAGGCACATCGCGACGTAGCAGTTCTTAACTTTGGAAAAAAAAAAAGCCAATGGGGAACGGGGAGAGGTGGAGAAGGAGGAGGAGAAGGAGAAGGAAGAAGAGGAGGCAAAGGAGGCTATAAGGAGGAGGAGGAGGAGCACGAAGCGGAGGAGGATGAGGCCCGCAATCATGCAGGCGGGTGACTCGCGATTGCTGGCCTTCCAGGACGACGAGGCTTTACAATCCCTGCAGCCCTCTGGGCGGAGGTGGTTTAAGTTTCCTCTTCCAACCCCCCTTCTTACCCTTCTGGGAGGGGTGTACCCCTCCCCCTTACCCCTCCCCTGGACCTGGATGGGGAGGGGTTCGCGGGTCGTTGGCGATCAACAAAGGCCACAGCGAGGAAGCACAAACCGTTCCCTGATAGCTCCTTGGAGAGCTTAGAGGGTTCCAAATTAGAAGCCTGCAGGCAAGGCTACGCCAGCTCCTCTCCAAGGCTCCCGAGCTTGAGCCGGCAGCGTGTCCCGAGAAGCAATCTTCGACTCCTTCACAATACGCGTGCCAGAAGCCTTGCCACAGCACCTTCACAGCTCCCTCGAAGCTCCTTCGAAGCTCGCTTTTCGAAGGTTGCAAGCTCCCCAGGCATGCTTTCAGGCGCCCTGGCAAGCTTCGGTCTTGCAAGTATGCTTTCCGGCATCCTTTCAAGCATCTCCTGCAAGCGTTTTACACGCTTTGGGCTGCGCCGCTATCCGGGTTTTGGACTTCACAAGTTGATTTTCCGATGGTGTTGGGACACGTTGGCTCCTTGGGGGGAAGCTAATTAAGCTCGTTCCCCGTCTTTACCTAAACTCTCCAAGATGGCCACAAGTCGCCCAGGATGCCCCAAGAGGCTCCACAGAGGTCCCCAAGAGGCCTCCCCCAGGAGAACCCCAAGGAGCCCCAAGAGGCTCCACCGAGGCAACCAAGACACTCCAAGAGACCCCCGGGACCGCCAAGAGCCCCCCAAGACGCTCTACGAGGACTCCACAAATCTCTGACGACACATCCGAAGAGACTCCGAGATGCATCTAAGAGGCCTCCGGCCTTTCTGCTCGCCCTCCTCCTCCTTCTCCTCGCGCTCATCCGCCTATTCCTCCTCCTTCCTCCTCCCCCTTCCCCCTCCCCCATCCCCTATCGCCCTCCTTCTCCTCTTTCTCCTCCTCCTCCTCCTTCTCCTTCTCGTCCTTCTCCTCCATCCTCCCCCTTTTGGCGAATGACAGCTTCCCTGGCCCTTCATTCCACTGCATGGTCCTCCACATCCCTGATCAAGGCCAATCGCCTTGGCATCGCTTCTGGATGGGCTGGTGAGGCCACGCGAAACATCTAAAACGTGTGCCCGGGCAACCTGGCAGGAGTGAGGTCGCACGAGCGAACAACCGTACGCAACCAGCGGGTGCAGGTCCCAAGGAGGGCCACCCCACGGAGACCAGCTGTCGAGAGGCCGCAAACCAGCAGTACACCTACAGTCGGACCTGAGCCAAAAGAGCAACCCTCAAGAACATGAGACCCTCCGTCGGCCAAGCAAACAGAGCATCTAAGGGTACCTTCCCCCAGGATGCACAAAAGCGTCCAACAAACACGAAGAATATTAGGGTACCCTCCCCGAACCGACCTCGATCTTATACCACGGTCCGACTGTAACCGCGTTCAGAGCAATGTCATCCGAGGACTAGGCACCCGCGTGGCGTGAAAACTGTAGCGAAACTGCATGGTGGTCTGCGGTTCTTAGGGTTCAACAAAGCGGCCCAGAAAACGCCGGGACGCATCCGCCGCGAAGCGGGGCACAGGAGCGCGGGCGAGCGATGGGGCGAGGCAAGGGAAGGCCGTGGGACAGCACCATCAAGGGAGCAACATCTGCATAACCGTCAACCTGCGGAGTCCATGCAAATTTCTTAGAGCTGCGCTGTACCACCCTCCCTGGGCGCGCGGAGCGCGTCACGGGCGGCGACGGAGGCGCCGACAGGGAGAGGGCAGCGCAGATCCAACAAATCCGCGCGGACCATCGACAGTTTACGCTTATGCCGTTTTTGCTATTTTTCGACTGGCCGCACCGGAGTCAGGATCAATCAGCGTTCGGGAATTCCAGAGACACCAGGAGGTCAGAGCCTCCAGCTATAGAGGCTGAAGGCCATTGGGTTCGGCGACCTCAGAGCGGCGCACCTTCTGCCCATGAGTAGAAGAAGATCCTTCAGCCTCGTCGGGAGCGGCCAAGAGGGGGGTGTCCAAGAGGGGGGGCTGCAAATCATGGCCGGCGGCATGTGCGCGGCCCAGGGGGGGGGGGCCAGGGACGTAATGAAACAAGAAGAGGCGCCATGAAATCTGGGGAGATACCATGGCCCCCGCCATGATATCCACCCCCCCCAAGTCATCACCCCCCTCTTTTCCGCCCCCGACATCGGCTCAACACATCGAGTCGGACGGGAAGGCGCTTCGGACCAGGATGCATCGGCACGAAGCCGAGCTCGAAGCGGCACGGCCGCGCCAGGATGCACAACTGCGCCACTCAGGCACCGGGCCGCGGCGGCTCGACGAGTCCCCGGAATCGATCGGATCGGGCCAGCCGGGCTCGATCTCAAATCAGAGCGATCGGATCGAAATTGGCCCTGGAAGGCGGGGGTGCCGAGCTCAGCATGTCAGGTCGGACAAGCGGGGTCCGTAGTGGGGGGCTAGCGGCTCAGCTCCCGCAACTGATTTCTCCGGCGCCTCCTCGTGTCAGGAGGCGACAGAGTGGCATGGAGCGGCGCCACGCGGCGACGCGGAAACCAGCCGCACGCAACCGATTCCGCAGCCGCCGGCCCCCTTCCCCATCACCCCCTTTCGACCGACCCGAGCATGGACGCTGCACGCTGGACCTCGCGCGGCGCGCTGGAGAGGCGCACGCCTGGGGAGAGCAGCGAGCTGCCCTCGGGCGCGCCCCAGGCGCGAGGGGAAAGATCGGGGGGTGCTCCCGCCCAAAACCGGAGGAGAGGGCCGGCCAACCGAGAGACGGGCGGCCATCCCTGGCGTGGCTCGTGCTGTTCTTTTGTACACCACCCCGACGTCGGCCCCGACCCTCAGAGAAAACCCTGGGATTGAAAAACGGAGCGCCGCTGGTACTGTAATGTTCCAGTTTCCCATAAGGGGGGGACCAGCCAGGTCAGGGGGGCTGGTTTGGAGTCCCGAAACGGTGCGGTGACAGACCTTGAAGTGACTTCGAAACCCCCCAATACATCACCGGTCCGTCACCGCACGGTTTTGGGATCCCGGAGGCCCCAGTCGCCCGAGACGTCCTCGGAGAACGACGCGAGTCCCAAAACCGTGCGGTGACCCCGAATCCCCACCGACTCACCGCTCGGCGTGGTCACCACCCCGTTTGGGGGCCCCCGAAGGCTGGAAGGAAACGTCGAGCTGGACCCAGTCGGCGCTGCATCGCCGGCTGTTCGGCGAGCAAGCGATGCATAGCTGGCTGATCGGCGACAGGCCCCAGAGGGCAAGAAGCCGCGCGCTCCTGGGCCATGGTGGGGACGATGCGTCCCGCCGGACACTGCCGCGAAGAAAACGGGGGGGCGGGTGGGGAAGGGCCGCGGCTCGCCGAGGGGCGCGGCTGATGAGCCTGTTTGCAACCACCACCACCATAACCGACCGCCGCCGATAACAAAGCCTCCCCCCCGGATTTAATGGTGGAGAGGGCGCGGAGGCCGAACTTGATAATCCCCAGGGGAAGTTGCGAATCGAAGATGTTATCATCTCATATAAACCAGCAACAACATCAAAAACGCTGAGCATGGCAATGGTGGTCTCACCATTTCAGCTTCCGCAATCACGAGCGCGCGGCAGGGCTATGGGATTCTCACCATTTCAGTTGTCCCAAATCGCGAACGTGCAGTAGGGCCATGGGACTCTCACTTTCTTAGCCGTGCCCGGATCAGGAACGTGTGGCAGGATTATGGGGATTTATTGGATTTTGAAGCTACATGCGTTTTTCCGAGCAGGCAAAGCATTGGAGAAACTTTTTGGCGCATCCCTCACACGGTTCGTGGCCCCTCCTCCTCCTCCTCCTCCTCCTCCTCCTCCTCCTCCTCCTCCTCCTCCTCCTCCCCCCCCCCCCCGGGCAATTGCCCAGGCCCGAACTTCCCAGAATCTCCGAGCTTCCGAGCCTCTTCGAGGCACCAAGCTGCGCCTCCCCCATGGGCAACGATAGGGGGGGATAAGGCATAAAGGGGACGCATCAAATCCCAATTGCCCAATCATCGCAGACGGTGGCTCGATAGCACGAACTTGCCCAGGAACGTGCGGATTCCCGATCGGGCGCCCATCGCCGATGCATCGGCGATGTATCGCCGATTCCAGGTCGACGTTCCCCCCCCCAATGCCTTTCCCCCCACAACGTTGCCCTTGAGTGCGTCGCGAGCCTCAGCCACATGCCCCAGGCCGCCGAGCGCGCCCAGGCGACGACCCAGTAGGTCGCGGCCCTGCAGTGGGGGTTGCGACCCAGAGCGCGAGCCCGAGCTCGAACGAGATTCTCGAGCGCACGGCCAAGCAGAACGATAATATCCTCGACAAGCCGTCCTTCATCGCGGACAAGATCGCTATTGCCGGGATGCGCCAATGCCAATCAAGCGCGCAAGGCACTAAGGCAGCAAGAATGACGGCCTGCTTTGTTCAAGGCGGACAGCACCTGGTGGTCGGTGAGCGCCCAGCAAGCCGCCCTCGAGATGGTCTACAACGGCGGTTCCCCCAAGATCATCGAGCACGGGCACATCTTCAACGAGAAGGACAAGAGGCGCGTCGAGCTGGCGGTGGCGTTGCTCTACAAGACCTACTGCGAGAAAAAAAAAAAAAAAACGCCCGCCTCTACGACATCTACGAAAACCATGGAGAGCCGCCCTCTTCTGGCCCATGCCGAGTTTCGAGTCGAAGATGCTCGAGCTTGCCAAGAAGAAGGACATCGAGCTCGGCACCGAGAGCGCCTGGCGCCTCAGTTTCGGCTCCCGCGCCGAGCGCGTCGGCAAGGCCTTCCCCGATATCCCCTCCGAGCTCCTCAACCTCCACGACCCCATGCTGCCGATCAACAAGAGCTTCGAGCCCGTCGAGAAGATGGCCGAGGAGTTCTCCTCCGGCGTGCCAAGCGATCAGCTCTTCGAGATGACCCCCCACAAGGGCATGCAATTCGCCAACTGGTGCCGCGACAACGGCGCGGTGCAGGGCGTTGACCACGCGCGAGCCACCACGCAACCTGTCGTCGAGTGGTGCTGGGGCCTGAAGCGCACTGCCGACATGGCCCGCGAGCTCCAGGAGCGGAACAACATGGACAAGCGCCCCAAGCATGACGACGCAAGCGCCGAGAGGCAGCTCAGGTTCGAAGCAATGGCCCTCGACCAACACATCAAGATAAATTTCGTGGACTTCGTCAAGATCCACGCCAACTACGACAAGATTACCAACCAGCGCGAGCCCGAGAAGAGCCGGGCCGACGCGAAGGCCGAGCCAGAAGCCGACAAGTCGACACCAAAGGACGCCTGAGAGCCGAGCGGCGGCGAGCGGCGAGCGCCTGGCGCACGAGCGCCCCGAGCCAAGCACACCCATGCTTTTCGCTACGCGGGTGCCGCGCGAGCGTCTCGAGGCACTCGCTCGAGCCCCATCTGCTTCCAAGCTCCAAGCGAACGTCCGAGCACGCGCGAGTGGCTCTCCAAGCTGCGGGGCGCTCTCCCTCCCCTCTCGCCGAGTGATCCTCGATCGAGCATCAAGCAATCAATCGGGCTCGATCTTCCACCACCGGGTCGATGATCCGAGATCTTGAGCCCGAGCATCTTCGAGCACCTTGGATCCTGGATCCGAGGATCGCCAAGCTTGGACTCGAAGATCCCAGCTTCGCGATCCGAGGATCGAGGATCGAGCCTCGGCGATCGTCGATCGTCACCGTCGCCGTCGTCAGGCCCAGGCCGCCATCGAGAAGGCTCGATCCTCGATCCTCGGACCGAGGATCCGAAATCTTGGTTCCGAGCAGCTTCGAGCGCCTTAAATCCTGGATCCGACGGTCGCCACGCTTGGACTCGAAGATCTCGGGTTCGCGATCCGAGGATCGAGGGTCGAGCCTCGGCGATCGTCGATCTCCCTCGTTGCCGTCCTCTGGCCAAGGCTGCCATCAATCAGGCTCGACCCTTCATCCTCGGATCGAGGATCCGATACCTTGGTCTTGAGCATCTGCGAACACCTCGGGTCCTAGACCCGAGGATCGCCACGCTTGGGCTCGAGGATCCTGGGCCCTCGATCCGAGGATCGAGAATCAAGCCTCGAGACCTGGCGGTCACGCGCACACACGCACACAAACGCGCACACATACACACGCAAACGCACTAATACATACACATACACAACCACACACTCGCACGCACACGCACACACACACACTCGCACACACTCACACACACTCACACCCATACGTACTCATACAATCACATTCGCAACAACAAGAGCCCAAACAACAGCAGCCACAACAGCAACAGCAACCAGCAAAACAACAGCACCACCAACAACAACACAATATACAGCAAACACAACAACAACACCATCGCACACACACACACACACGCAAACACACACACACACGCCCACGCACCCACAACAACACAAACACAAAGAACAACAACCACGACAGCAACAGCAATCCGCAAAACAACAGGAACAGCAGGCCACAACAGCACCAGGACAAACAACAGCTACCACAATAGCACAGGCCAAGCCCGCCGCATCGCCGATGCATCGCCGAGGCCCGCCGATGCTTTGCTGTGGTGGCGCAAGCGATGTGGTGCAATGGGCGCAAGCTTTGTGGTGCAAGCACTTGTTCGGGTCAACTTCGCGGAGGACGCAACGCTTCCCGTGGCCCATATAGGACCAAGCATTCCAAGCCCTTTCCTTTCGCCGGTCAGCGACGAGAGCATCGTCTCGCCGATGTCCCTCGTCGAGGAAACGCAAGGCGACGAGCGGGCGCCAGGCGGCGCGCAGACCGAGGACTTCGAGGAGGTGAAGACCGAGGAGACGCAGCCAACCACGCAGAAGGGGGGCGCTAGCAAGCCCGAGGGCAAGAGCCTCGACGACAAGAAGCTCGAGGACAAGAAGGTCAAGCTGGACTCGCGCGAGCTCGAGGACAAAAAGCTCCAAAACAACGCCAAGCTCGAGGACAACGCACACTTCGAGAACAAGCTCTCGGGCAAGAAGCTGGAGGACTCCAGCATGCTCGGGAACAGGAGATCCGACGACCAGAAGCCCGAGGGCAAAATGCTCAAGCTGGACCCCTGCAAGTAGAGCCCGAAAGGTTGCGCCGCCGCCGTTGCAAGCCAGAAGCAACGAGGCGGCGGGATGCCTTGCACTCGGTGCCGAGCTCTGCCTCGCCTCCTGCCTGGCGCCCGGCTCCAAGTGTTGACTCAGCCTTGAGGCGCCTCGCGAGCCGCTGGGAGCTCTGAACGAAGTGCCTTCGGGCAGAGCGAGGACGCAGTGATGGAAGCTCTGAGCGAGGTGGCCACCAGCCTCGCCGACGCCAGAGGAAAAACAAGAGACAGGGACCAGAGCAACATAACCGACGACAGCAATAACAAAAGCACGCGCAGGCAACGCAACGCGCGCAAGCAACAGCAGCAACGCCGCAAACAGCAAAAGCAACCAGCAAAACAACAGCACCACCAACATAATCACAAGCATCGGAAGGCGCACCAGCAGCACCAGCAACCAGCGCAGCAGCAAGCCACAACAGCAACAAGACAATCGACAACAACAAGCGGACAACACGAAGCTACCAACGACAATCTAACAACAAAACGCATAAGTTCGCCCTCCTGCCCAGCGACGCGGAGGCCAAGCTGCGGAACAAGTGGCACTGGGGCCAGGAGACGCTCGCGAGATGGCACGGCCTCCGAGCGGCTCTCGAGAAGAAGGTTGACGCGGGGAGGCTCGGCAAGACAGCCCCCGAGCCTGCGGGCGTGTCCGACCGAGCCGCATCAAGCGCAAGAGCGAGATCGCCAGGCTGTCCCACAACATCGCCGGCACGGTCACCGCTCGAGGGCGTCGCGCACCGCCTGGAGCGCTGGTTCAAGCGGGGGCGCGAACACGCCCACGGTCAGGAAGAAGACAATCCTGACGCGGCTGCGCAACGAGCTGGCCTTCGAACGGGACAAGCAAATCCACCTGCAGAAGGTCGGCCACAAGAGCTACAGCGCCGATATTCACAAGAGGGTGACCAAGCGCCTGCAGACCTTCCAGATCAACCAGACGTGCAAGAAGGACTTGAGGTGGGTGGCCGAGCTCGTCGCCCCGAGGCTGCGCGCGAGCGGGCGCAAGGGCCAGAGCCTCTCCGACCAGAGGCTTCAGACGCTCAGCAAGGACAAGGCCAAGCTGACCTGGGCCACGGCCGACAGGTTACACCAGTAGTTGTAATAGTAGTAGTAGCAGCAGCAGCAGCAGCAGTAGTAGTAGTAGTAGTAGCTTATTCGTAGTAGTAGTAGTAGTAGTAGTAGTCGTACTACTACTACTAGTAGTAGTAGTAGTAGTAGTAGTAGTAATATTAGTAGTAGTGGTAGTAGTAGTAATAGTAGTAGTTGTGGTAGTAGTAGTAGTAGTAGTAGTAGTAGTAGTAGTAGTAGTAGTAGTAGTGGTAATGGTGGTAGGTGGTAGTGGCTACTACGAGCAACGACTACCAGTTCAAATAAATAGTACTAGTAAGGGCTACCACCAGCAATTGTTACTACTCGTAAATACTACTACGACTACTACTACTACTACTACTACTACTACTACTACTACTACTACTACTACGACTACGACTACGACTACGACTACTACTACTACTACTACTACTACTACTACTACTACTACTACTACTACGACTACAGATACTACTAGCCATTAATAATCGTAGCTCGTACGACTACAAATACTAACAACTGGTACGGGCCAGACTAGATAGTACTGCTACTACTGCTACGACTACTACTACCACTACCACTACAATAGTCACTACGACTACTACGACTACTACTACTACTACTACTACTACTACTACTACTACTACGACTGAAACTACTCATAATAACACGACTAGCTACTACAACTCGTAATTCCCACTACTATTAGTAGCATTTACAACAACGAGCCACACTAGCTAATACTATGCATACAGCTACCACTACCACCACAAGTACTACTACCACTACCGCTAGCACTTCTACAACGACTACTACTACTACTACTACTACTGCTACTACTACTACTACAACGACGACTACTACGACTACGACTACGGCTACGACGGCTACTACGACGACTACTACTACTACTACTACTACTACTACGAGTACCACTACTCTACTCCTCCTTTGCTACTACTACTACTGCAACTACTACTACTACTACTACTACTACTACTACTACTACTACTACTACTACTACTACGAGTACTACTACTACTACTACTACTACTACTACTACTACTACTACTACTACTACTACTACTACTACTACTACTACTACTATACGACTACTACTACTACTACTACTACTACTACGACTACTACTACTACTACTACTACTACTACTACTACTACTACTACTACTACTACTACTACTACTACTACTACTACTACTACTACTACTACTACTACTACTACTACTACTACTACTACTACTACTACTACTACTAGGCGTTTTTTCGTCACCCAGCCGTGGTGCTTTGTGTCGCAGTGCCGAGCCGTACGCTGGCCCCCTCAGAGCACAGCGACGACGAAGGCGACGTTGCATGACCACCATGGGCTCCCTGCGTGGCCGCAGCTCCAGTCAGAGAGCCGTGCGACCATGAGGAACGCTGCATAATGGCCCTGAGCACCCATGCACGGCCACGGCCTAAGGAGGCGCGTGACCATGACCAAGCGCAGGCAAGGGTCAAGACCCCTGATGGCTGCACGGACTACGGCCCGCCAGCACCTGCCCGGCGGCCGTGCCCCCCTCGGAACACGACACACACCCCCGAAGCTGCGCGCCCACCACGTGACCGACGACAACCCCCTCGGATTGAAGCCTGGTCTGCCCGTCATGTGCTGTTGCCACCTGTGCCACCAAGTTAAGACCAGAGGCAAGGCCACTGCACGGTGACTCGGGCGATGCGTGGAGGAGGGGAGGAGGTGGACCAAGACAGCTACAGCATGTCATGAAGCAACTTGCATAACATGGGTCAGCAAGGTCACGCCCTCTCCACCACTTGGGGACTAGCACGCCTAAACTCCTTGACCCTCAGGGGCCCCCTCCCCAGAGAGCTCACGTGGTCATAGGCGTTTTTTCGTCACCCAGCCGTGGTGCTTTGTGTCGCAGTGCCGAGCCGTACGCTGGCCCCCTCAGAGCACAGCGACGACGAAGGCGACGCTGCATGACCACCATGGGCTCCCTGCATGGCCGCAGCTCCAGTCAGAGAGCCGTGCGACCATGAGGAACGCTGCATAATGGCCCTGAGCACCCATGCACGGCCACGGCCTAAGGAGGCGCGTGACCATGACCAAGCGCAGGCAAGGGTCAAGACCCCTGATGGCTGCACGGACTACGGCCCGCCAGCACCTGCCCGGCGGCCGTGCCCCCCTCGGAACACGACACACCCCCAGTACCCTGTCAGCTTGCCCTTGACTGCGACACTCCCCCAGCAACCTGCACGGTGGTCGCAATCAGCTCGGGCAGACAAAGTACAGCATTGCAAAGCCGACGCTGGCCCCAAATAGGTAGCTGCAGCTGAGCAGCATCTGCCCGGGCCTGGTCTACATAAATCTTGGCAGTCTTCGAATCCTGCCACCTGCCCAATTCCTGGGTCAATGCATACGATCCGTATTTCATAAGATGCCAAGTCGCCCCGCCGCGGCGGAGACAGTACGGAGTGAGATTGGTCGTAGGAAGCCCAACGAACGATGCAACGCTGTGCAATTTAGTTTGGAAAGCAACGTGGCCGCCAGAGAACAACAACGCTGTAGGTTCCAAACCTTTGGTCGCAAGTTGCATGAGCATGATCACGGCACGATCGTAGATGCAAACGTGCTCTGGCTCCCCCTTTCGTTTTGCGCCCTTGTTGTTCGGAAGGTGCACAACCATGAGGTCACCGTTTCCGACGAACTCCACCTGCTGCCGTGTAAGCGTGAATAACTCTCCAGACCTCAGAAGCCCTGCGAAACCCAGAAGTAGCTGAGTACCGAAGAGAACCCAATTGCGAGCCAGGCTGATGGCAGCGAAGCCGAGCGCCATATCCTTAGTCAAGGGGAGCGCACGTGTCCTTCGCACGGTGCGCGTCCACAGCGTGAAGTAATGCGATGCTGTGTCGAGCTTCCGGCGGCACCGCGGGTAAAGTCGTTTGATGCCGCAAAGAAAATCGTTTGCCCATCCCAGAGGATAGTCGTCTTGAAACAAATGGTTGATGTATTCGGCTGCCTCGTCGTCCAAATCGTCCAACGTCCCCGGCAATGAATGGCCAACCGCATCTAAATACGTGAAGAAACGATGAACAGCGTGACGGTAGCGAGCTAATGTTGGCGACTGCAGCTTTGCAAACTTCAAGTGTTGAGGTTTCGGGCCTTTGATTGTACGTGTCCGCCCTGGACGCTTTGAAGACAGCCGGCCCTTACCCATCTTTCCGTGCAGAATGCAGCCGGCTGGCTGCATCAGCATAGTTCCATGAGCTGATCGTCCACAAGGTGAGCACGTACACGTCTGCCGCCAGAGCCACGGCAGCATATCTCCTCAAGGGCCGGTTCAACACTTTCGCGCTTGATCTGCCTTTTGCCGTAACGCACGCTGCCACTTTGCTGTCAAAAATATGAAAGTAACGATGGTGGTGAAACGATGTATCGGTTGCGCATGCCCTCGCATACGTTAAAAATGCAATGAATTCTAATACGTTGATATGTTGAGCCTCCCTCCATTTGTAAGCCATTCGCGTGACCCGCTGCCATGCCAGGGCTGGGTACGGCCATTCCTGGCGAGACCCATCCAATAACGATTTGGACGATAGACGAACATCCGATCCTTTGTAGTCCGCATGCTTGAGCAAGGCGCGCAAATGGTCCATCTCGCGCCCGGCCTCCATCTGGGAAAGGAGCTGCGTGACCTCGGGGACCACGTGGTGCAAGAGTTCAGGTTTGCCCAACCTCTCGGTGCTCTGCCGGAGGGCCTGGACAACCCAATGTTCCCTGAGAGCTGGAACAGCCGGCAACCTCGTAGCATCCGTTTCCCGCATCACGTTTTGCACGACTTGGGCGTACCGCTGGTAAAACGAAAAAGGAAGCCCATATTCGTCCCAGGTATTGCTGGATCCGTCGACTCCCCGGGGGCCGCCTGAGTCAATGATGATGTCGTCGTGCCCCCGGCAAGCTGGACAATGAAACGCTCGGTGAAAGGCTTCGCAATTATGCACAAAAGCGACCGTTTCTCGGCCTTTCCCTCGATGGCAGCATGTCCACAGAAGTGTGAAGAAGACGCCGGGCTGACTGAGAAGTGCAATCGCCTGGGGAAGGCGCCACCCGACGCTATCCCAATAGCCGTCCAAAACTGCGAATCCCCAGTTGGTACTCCTCCATTGTAGCCTCGTCAATGAATAATTGAATCTGTCTTCCCAACGTTTCAGCCTGAACGAGTCGTGGCCCCGCAAGCACGAACGATTCTTCCGGGGCCACTCCGAACGTCTAGGCGCGCGTCCTGGTCGCCAGTGCTCGAAGAAGACAGTCGCGCCGTCGAACGCCTTGAGCTTTTCCTGGCCGGCGACCGTGAAGAAGTCGCCCTCGGGGCACCTTGCGAAACCGTACGGTTGCAGAACTGGCACGCTCTTGGACGCCATGGCCCACGTCAACCTCGCATCAGCATCACAGAAGCCTTCGGCAAAGCTCAACCTAGATAGAGATACGTATTGCCATCCAACGCATGCGAGACAATGAGCGCCCAAACATTTCAGACAGCAGCACTTCGACCGGCACCCTGCCGGGCAGGAGGCCCAAGCATCGAAGGAAGGCGCGTGGCCTCCACATACGGCGCAACATGCTACCTGAAACAGTTGGTGCCCGAAGTCTGCGGTAACCGTTCCCCTGGCCCCGGCGTCCTCGAAGCTCTCCTCCGTGAGGTGCGCACTCCAATCCTGGGCTTGCTCCGCAATTTGCTTGGACAGTGCAGGCGCGAACACTTTGGCTTCAGCGGCTCCTCCTCCCTCCTCCGAGGCATCCGTGCAACTGATTGTGCTCCGAATGGGGGCCCGCAAGTTGGCCCAAGCGAAGACTAGCAGGACAGTGCCAAGGAGGACTTCGTCCAGCACCTCTGAAGGAGGGGCGCGCCGATCGAGCAGGCTGCTGAAACCGTACACGTAGTGGAACACCTCCTGCAGGACGGAGAAGAGCACCCTCCTGAACTGGGCTGCAAAACAAAATAAACCGCACCAGTGTTGCATGGCGGCCTGGGACCATTCGTCTGTTGTCAGCAATGCGACCGTCTTGCAAACCACCTTGTGCCCCTTGGTCCGGCTATGTACAAGCCGCCCTCTTGCTCCATCGACTTCGCCTCCTAGGATACTCGCCCTAAGACCTCTCACCAGAGATTTGCCGACGTTCAAAGGAATCTTGCATTGACCGCAAACGTCCACAAAATTCTGCATGGCCTCACTGCGCCCCAACCGGCGAGATGCATCCTGAGCCGGATTGATTCCGTCGGAATCCGGGTGTCCACAAAGCTGTTCTGCTTCAAGAAGACAAACGTCTCCATGCTCAATTGCTTCCACAAGTGCCTCCATGCCCTTCAGCCTGGTAAGATAATCAAAACCATCCATGCAGACCACAGACACGTCGCCGTCAGAGACCGGGGCCCGCTTGTTGATCTCGGTAGCGCTGTCCACTCCGACCATGTTGAAGACGAGGCGTCTGGCCATGTCTTGCATGAGGTCGACCGCAATCACGGAACCCATCGGGACGGCGCGCATACACACATAGGACCATTGTGAGGCAGACCGCCCAAATATGGAGGACGGAACTCGTTTTTCAAACGTGAAATAGCCATTCCACGCCGGAGGCATTGCGAATATGTTGAAACAGCTTTCCATATCTTCAGAATCTACCATGAAGATGTCTCCAGGCTCCATTAATACTAAAGACATCTGGCCCAAGTACGGTAGGTCGTCGCTGCCTCCACGAAGACGCCTCATGAACGAGTTAATGGGGACGAAGACGCAGATGAACCGCAAAAAGTGATGCGTCACACCACCTATTTCCTTAAACTTGTCTACCCCCATACCTCCATTTAGCACCATGGTCCCGCGCTGGTCTTTGAACACGTCGTCAGGCCGAACCTCGCCAAAGATACCGCGCTCGACGCCTGCTTTAACCAGCGAGTACCACTCGCTGTCCGAAGCATGCACCTTGGACTTCGGGGCCACGGTCGGCCAGTCGCACCGTGGAAGTAGGCACCTGGAAGGCTCGAGCAGGTCGTCCCGGAGCTCTTCCGACACGTAGTCTTCCACCTTCACCAAGCACGCCTTCCCAGGCGGTGGCCAGGCAGGTAATACTTTCTCCGCCACCAATTCGCGCCTACGTGAAACAACTTCCCCGCCTTATCCGATTCTAAGGGATTCCATCTCCGCCCGAAGCGAGCCCAATGAGAAAAGGCAGGGCCCTCCTTCGAGGAAATCGGCGGTCGAGCTCCAAATGTGCCGAAGGGACGACTTTTGGGCGGCAGTCAGACAAGGAAGCGTCTCCATGCATACCGGAACTGCGGTCCAGCCCGCACAGGCCATAAAGTTAAGGCTAAGCAGAGTAGCTGAAGCAAGCACGAGGTGCTCCCCCACCCGGCCGGCGATTGTCTTGGAGAGCTCGGTGACCCAGAACTCCACGGCAGCAAAAGGGTCGATGGGTAGAAGATCTTTCGGGGCGGCCGGCGAAGATGTAGAAGCGGCTGGGTGACGAACAATCGGAAACCGGCTAAGGTCCCGAGCGTGCAGAAAATGAAGAAGTAGGGCTGGTGCGGAAAGATCCAGACAGGGTCGGGCTCCAGACCATGTCCACGAAGGTACACATATGACCTCAAGCTGTGACCGGAAAGACCCCAAGCGACCTGGGCTGCAGAGGGCACCAAAACTGAGAAGTACTGCCGCGTCCAACGAGTCGCGAATCTTCTCAGCACATGTCCTCAGCTGCTGGTCCACTCGGGACGTGATGAGCAGAAGCAGAGGCCCGATAGCGCCTCACCAAAACCTGCCCCTCGAGGTACACGACCCTTCTCTCCTAGTAACGGCCGTCGTGGCCGCCCTTCCTCCAACTGTCCTGGCCGCCCTTCTTCCCCTTGCCCTTGCCTTTTCGGGTCCTTCCCTTTGCTGCCCCCTCTGCTGCCTGACTTCCCGGAGCCGTCTCCTGAGGGCTGCCACTCGCTCCTCCACGGCTCCCCCCGGGCCCGGGATGCTTTCTCGTGGGTCTTCATCTCCTCCGTGATCGCGACCTGCTCCTCCTTGTCCAAAAGAGTCGCCGAGTCCAGCTCGATCAGCTCCAAAAACTGCGCCCTCTTCCAGTCCCCGTCGATGTTCGCCTGCTCGACGGCCTTGAGGCGCATGGCGACTACGTCCGCAGCCGCCCGAAACCTGTTCAGCGCGAGGTGGTCCAAGATGGTGCACAGCGTCTCCATCTCGCGGGAGTTGCGCTTGCTCCCGCTGTCGCACGTGGCCTTGAGCACCCTGATGAAATAGCTCTTGGCCGCGGGCGGCGTGGCCATCGAGTCCCAGGTAGCGGCCTCTCCGTCCCGGCCCACACGGTCCTCCATCTTCTGCAGGACCTTGGCCGCGAGCCTCCCGGGCTTCTTCCGGGAGAACTTTATCAGGCGGGCCTGGGCGCTCCGCTTGATGGACGAAGAGGCCGTGGGAAAAACCGACGACGATGAAGGAGACCTGGATGTAGTGCGCTCGTCGTTGGACCCCCGACGGCTCCGCCGCCCTCGGCTCCTCGCCCTGGACCTCCTCCTATCCTCGCTGCGCCTTTCCTTCCTAAGAGACTGGCTACGGCGACCCTGTCCTCCAAACCCATGTCCAGCGCGCCTGCGTGAGTTGCTGCGCCGGTCTTCTCTCCTGCCTTCTCCTCTCCTCTCCTGCTTGGCATTGGATCCTCGTGCCCTCGCCTCTTCAACCTTCTCCTCCCTGGTGCTGGTCCTGCGATCGCCTGGGCGTCCTGCAGGGCTCCTTGACCGCACTCGTACCTTCCGGCGGTCGTCGTCCCGAGCGCGGGGGGACCTGGATCTCCGGGCCTTCTGTGGAGAGCCCCCCTCCCTCCTGCGGTGGGGATCCTTTTCGTGCCTCTCCAAGCTGCTCCGGAGCGCCCGGAGGTCCCCGGTGACCCCCTCACGTTTCGGTGGGGAGAGCAGCTGCGGCCGCCCTGGCTCATCTCCTCTTCCTGGATCTCCTTCACGCGGCCGGCCTCCAGGAGAGCGAGCATCGCGGTGTTCTGGACGAACATGGCCAGGGGGAGAATCCGCAGGAGGAGGAAGAGGAGGTTCATAGAGGGCCTCCTCGCGAATGATGTTGATCTTCTTCTTCAGCTCCTGGATGTCCTTCTGCTTGATCCAGGCCGTCTCGGAGAGGTCGAGGTTACCTGTGGCATTGAGGACCCGCCATTCCCAGATAGGGGTCACCTCCTCCTTCCTGTACTTGGTCTCGTCGTCATCGCCTGCACCGGAGGTGGCCCGGAAGAGGGACGGGTTTGAAACCTTCCCGGACTCGAATACCCACCATGAGTAATGAGGATCTTGTGCCCGCATAAACCTGCCCCGGAAAAGACGTGGTCTCTTCTCCCTACCTGTGACCACGAGGATGCCTTTACCGCATGGCCCAGAGTCGTGGTACAAAGAGACCTCCAGGACATCCCCCAAATTCCACGTTGAGCGCGCCGCGAAGGACGCGTCCAGTGACGGCCCTATCCAGGGCCCCACCGACTCCTTCACCGCCATCTGTGGCAAGCCTGGCGCAGAACCGCCCCTACAGAGAAACTACAGGGGCGGGCAAAATCACGCCCATTTGAACCAAGACAGCTACAGCATGTCATGAAGCAACTTGCATAACATGGGTCAGCAAGGTCACGCCCTCTCCACCACTTGGGGACTAGCACGCCTAAACTCCTTGACCCTCAGGGGCCCCCTCCCCAGAGAGCTCACGTGGTCATACTACTACTACTACTACTACTACTACTACTACTACTACTACTACTACTACTACTACTACTACTACTACTACTACTCTGGTTTACTTTCAGTAGGCTCGTGCACCTGGTGTCGAGGGGCGACTCCGAGGACACAACCCCTTCGCCGGGGGCCCCGAGACCTTCGCCCAGCAGAGGGCCTGCGCGAGCGCAGTCGTCGCGGGCGCCGCCGCGCTCTGGCTGAAGCTCCGGTGCGAGGGGCGAGCGTGCATCCACGAAAACGACATCTACGCCGCGGGCGCCAAGAAACGCGCCCAGAACCTCCGCCGCAAGCTCCGCGAGACGCAGATCGCGAAGGGCAAGGCAGCCTTCGAGGCCGAGAAGGCCAAGCACTTAGCAGAGCACCCCAACCAGGAGGAGCAAGTGGACCAAGCCTACTCGAGCGCAGGGGACGAGTACAAGATCACCCTCATCAGCATCTCCGTAGTCGAATGCTAGTTCGACCCGAGCAGGGAGTCCAAGTCCGCCAAAAAGCGCAGCGTGCTCCTCGCACCCTGCGCAAGACACTGCCGAGAGAGCGACGCGAACCTCGAGGAGGGCACCTGGCGGCGCGACTTCGGAGCAGGCGAGCCCCTAGGAGCATTGCTCAAGGGCTGGCGCAACGCTCTGCTCGAGTTCTCCGAGGAGGAACGCGCGAGGGTCTTCGAGGCCATCGACTTGCGGGGGCAGCCCAGGGCCTGACGGTCGAGCTCGTCGCATCCTGGACCATCGACTTCATCCAGCAGCAGCGCGGCATCAGCCTCGCGTTCGCAGACTGCCTCTCGAGCCAGTGGACCCAGGCAGTGACGCTCCGAGAGTGGCTCCAGACTGCGATATACGCGCCCATGGCCCCCGACGTCGCGAGCTGCTTGCAGGGGCCGGACGCCCGCGAGCACGGCCAGCTCGAGGCCGCGATCCGAGAGGTCAAGACCGAGATGCGCTGGGCCATTGAGCAGGACTGGATCCAGAAGGCCAGGGCCGAGCCCCAGAAACAACAAATCCCCGACCCAGTGAGGGCCCGACGAACGCCTCTACTTCGTCTCCGAGACCTGCGCCCGTTCCCGCGAAAAGAACAGGGACGCGGTGCCGCCCCGAGGGCTGCGAGCGAACCATATGCTGGCGGTCCGGCCGACACGGCAGGGCGAGCTCAAGGTCGTCGCGGGCATGGAGCCGCGGAGCTACTCCATCGAGCCCGGCCGCGGCATCGAGCAGAGCCTGGCGAGCGAGCGCCTGGGGGGCATGCAGAGGCGGCCCGAAGGCGTGCCGCCCGTGCCCGACTGGAGCGCCCTCGACGGGAACTGCTTCCACCAGGGCGACTTGCCCGGGGACTACGAGCAGGGCGAAAACCCCAGCCTCCTGGAGCTCCGCGAACTGGGCCTCGAAGTCGCCGACGAGCAGGAGGACATGCTCATAACGCCAGAAGAGCGTTTCAGGGATATCCAGTTCCCGCGCGCCGTCGACAACCGAATCGAGCATAAACGAACAGCAGCTCACAAGAGCCAGTGGGCGTCCAAGTTCTCGGGCCAGTTCTTGGGCAAGCTGCCGCGCAGGTGGCGGCGAGCGAAGGCCGAGGCTGACGGCGAGGCCTCGCTCGGAAAAATGGGCCAATGCGAGGCCAAGGCGAAGATCGCAGGCAGGGCGCCGAAGGCCAAGACGAGCTTCTCCCAGAGGCGCAATGCCATGAAGGAAGCGGAGGAGCACGCCAAGAAGCAAGCGAAGGCCAAGGCCAAAAAGAAAACGAGCCTCGAGGCTCGCGAGGCCCCCCCCCCCCCCGGCGCGGCAAGCTGGCGCGCGACGCGGAGGGCGGAGCCAACGTTGGCATGCGCGGCAGAGTGCAGGACGTCTGGCAAATCCTGGGCACCGAGGGCGCGCACCGCCTGCGCGTCCTCGAGGTCGAGATCACGGCGATCTTCCTGATCGAGAGCAGCGAGGCTCGGAGGCTCACAAGCACTAGTTCGCTTCTGCCTGCTTCCGACGGGGTCGGCGGAAACAAGCGGGGGCTAGCGGAAACGGGGGGGGCGACGGCGGAAGCGGCGGAAGTTGGCGGAAAGCTGGCGGCGGAAGCGACACGAAGCGGAAGCAAACGGAAGCTAACGAGTGCCTGTGAATCCCGAGCGCCACAGGTCACGATCGAGCAGGACTGCAAGTTCCCCAAGCCGCACAAGCTCGACTGGCGCCAGACCAGACTGGCTCGCCGCACCGAGCTCGCCACGGAGTGCGCGATCATGATCTGCGATCAGATCGTCAAGGGCGACAGCCTCGAGCTGGGCACAGCGCGCGCGGTGCTGGGCGAGATCGAGGAACGCGTGGGCGACCCCGAGACCGGTCTGGTGGTCGAGCCCACGGTGGCCGTCGCCTGGGCTCGAGAGGGCCAGGGCGAGAACGAACCCACCGCCCAGCAGCCCGAGGAGCAGAAGCGCTGGGCCGAGAGAGTCCACAAGGCCGAGCACGTCCTGATCTGCGTGCACTCCGAGGCGCCCGCGCAGGACACCTACCTCAAGGTCGGTGGTTGCTACAATTGCCACTGCCCCAAGGTGTCTCTAGTTTTTCACTCCGTTTTGGAGCGAATCCTGGAGGCACCCTGGGTAGGGGGGCGCTTGTAGCAACGCCCGCCAAGGTCTCGAAAATCGGCGGGGGCGTCGCGGTGGAGTACCGCAACGTCCTCCCGCAGCCGTCCGAGAACACCAAGCAGGCCTAAGAGGCCACATGCGAACTCAAACCTACGCCCCACGATTGCTGATGGGGAAGGTAGGGTTCATTTTACTCGGGTGATGCCGAACGAAGTGAACCCCACTCTCCTCCTCAGAAATCTTGGGTCGGGTTCGCACGTGGCCTCCCAAGGCCGCCACGAGGATCCTCCGCAAGCTCGGTGCCATTGGCCCTGGCGAGCTTTGCCCTGCGAGGAGCAACGAGATGTTCCAGGCCGACGCGTGGTCCTGCGGCCTGTGGACGAATCGTTGGATCGAGCGTGCCCTGCGCGAGATCCGAGGCGAGGGCCGCCAAGCGCCCGTGAGCATCAGCACGATGTGCGCCCGAGGCAACGAATGGATCAATTCGCCGGCCCAACGGGCCAGAGGCGTGCTAAGATCTCCGGTGACTGCTTTACAATCTTTCTACTTCGCGCGCGCGGGGCGGCCCCTGGGGGCACCCGGGCGGAAAGTACCCCGGCAAGGTCCCGAGAGAGTCCCGGGAGGAGTCACCAGGGCGCTCCAGCAGCGCACCAACGCGGCTCCGAGACGTCCCCGAGAGCCCCAAGAAGGGCCAAGAGGCTTCCAAGAGGCCCCCAAGATGCTACATGAGGGGTCCGAGATGCCACAAGATCGCTCCAAAACGCCCACGATGGCCCCCAGACGCCCCAAGAGGCCTCCAAGAGCACTCCCGAGAGGGCCCCAAGAGGCAAAATTCACTGCTTTTCCTTAGGTTTTGGAGAGATTTTGGCGTTTCCACCTTTTCGGCTTCACGACACCCCAAGACGGCCCAAGAGGCCCCCAAGACCGCCCCAAGAGGGCCCAAGAGGCCCCCAAGAGGGCCCCAAGACGGCCCAAGAGGGCTCCAAGACGGCCCAAGAGGCCTCCAAGACGGCCCAAGAGGGCCCCAAGAACGCCCCAAGAGGGACCCCAGGGGGGGAACACGAAACAATATTTCGAGCCCTCGGCCCTCAGAAGTCCCCAGGAGGCCCCAAGAGGCCCCTAAGAGGCCCCAAGAGGCCCCCAACAGGCCCTCAGGAGGCCCCCAAGAGGCCCCCAAGCGGCCCCAGGAGGCCACCCAAATGCCCCCCCGAGCACGCAAGCAAGTGCCAGCGACGCTACACTATGGGCCGGCGGAATGAGCGAAGCGATTCAATACATAAACTCAAAAAGGGGCCAGCGACAACGACTTGGCCAAGGCCAGTGCCAAGAACAAGTCCAAGCCTTTTAGGGACCCCACGGCGGTCGAGCTGAAGCACGCCACCTTCGAGGAGGCAAGCACTGCCGCCCAGGCCTGCACTACGTGCCTCCCGTGCAAGGACGGTTCCGCAGGGTGCCGAGCCTTCATGGGCGAGTGGTTTTAGGCCGTGCGCAAAACAGGTGTTTTGGCAATTTGCGCCAAGGACCTCTCTTGCGCAGGCAAGTTGTAGCCACGAGCCTCGAGAGCTCCCGAGTCAGTCTTGTGCCAAGGTCTACAAGGTCAGTCTACACTAGCGCCCAGGATCATCATCGTCGTCGTCACCGTCACCGTCATCGTCATCGTCATCGTCGTCATCATCATCATCATCATCATCATCATCATCATCATCATCATCCTCATCCTCATCCTCATCATCATCATCAACAACAACAACATCAACAACATCTTTATCATCATCATCATACCATCATAACATCACCTTCGCCGGGAAAATCGATGATTATCCCCGCCACCCGAACTATATCATCCCCAGGGGGTTATCATCTGGAGCCCGGGGTTAAATTGAAGGGGGAAAGAAGGAGGACAACAGGAGAAGGAGGAGGAGGACGAAGAGGAGGAGGAAGACGAGGAGGAGGTGGAGGAGGATGAGGAGGAGGACCCCCTCCCCCTCCAACTTATGGTGGTGGTGGTGGGAAACAGGCCCATCAGCGGCGGATGACGCTGGAGACATGGTGAAAGCTCCAGCGCGAGTCCAGGGACAGCAGAAATCGTTACGCCCTCCACGCCCTCCACGACCGTGTGGAAACAGCCGACTGGTCCTCCGTCCTGGCATGGAGCTCTGCCTCCTCCATAGGGCCGCCCTGGGAGCAGAGAAGGAGAGGCCAGTATCGAACCGATGCGGTCGGATCGAATCGCATCGCGCGTCGGATTGGGCCGCATCGGCACGGAGACGGCATCGCATCGGGACAAGTACGACGAAGCCAGGACGAGGAACATTTCGAGTAAAGATACATCTACAATATCTGAGGTCTGGAGGATTTCTCGGGCGCCGCGGCCTTCTCAAAGCGTTCCGCAACGCTCTGAGTCCCAGAAAGCTCTGGAACGGAATTATCCTCGTCCTATGCCCCGCCCGAACTGGGCCAAGATGCACGACGGCGCCGTGTCAACGCGGAGGCCGCACCGCACTTTTGCCGGTGGGTCGGAAGGCCGAATCGGACAGGCCGGCTGGCCTGGATCGACATCTAAGCCCAGACATGCGACGACTTGATTGATTCAGGACGGCGTCCTCAGAAGACCCGACCCTTCCCCCTACAGGCCCGGCTTTTCGTCCCGAGTCGCTTTTTGACGGCCCCGAAACCCGGCGAGGGCCCCCCAGGACCGAAAATAGCGACAAACCTCCCATCCTGATATTTTCTACGACGCGAGCATGTCTGGGAGCGGAGACCCCTCGCCTCGAGATCCTCGGGCCCAGACCTTCCTCGCCTGGCGGGGGGCGCGCGCGCGCGCGAGGCCCCCGCGGTGCGCGGGGATCTCGGGGTGAAAAAAAGCGACAAACCTCCCATCTGGATTTTTTGCACGACGCGAGCATGTTTATGTCGGGCGTGTCCCCCTACAGGAAGATGTTCGACGAAAACTTAAAAATAAACCAAAAATGTCCAAGCAGGTCAAAAAATATGCAACAAATAGTTTCCCGAATATTTCCGGGCTATATTTGGATTATTTTTGGTGTATTTTTTATACTTCTTCGAAAATCCCCCTGTAGGGGGACAGGCCCGACTTACGAGCATGTCTGGGAGCGGAGGCCCATCGCCTCGGGATCCTCGGGCCCGTCCCCTCCTCGCCGGCGGAGGGCGCGCGCGCGCGCGAGGCCTCCGCGGTGCGCGGGGATGCCCGCAGCGGCGTGGGGTGAGGTTCCCTGGAAGCTCATGCTGCCACATACCACCAGCCTCAAACCGACCCCTATCCCTGAGATGGGCGAGCAGAAAGCAAGGACAATCTTAGGGATAGGCCCTCAGAAACGGAGGGAACCCTTAAGATCGGCATCGAGGTGAGGTGATGTCGAACATAGGGATAGGGATATGCTTCAAACTGGTAAACATATCGCCTCGGCCTGGTATGGCCTTTCGTGCTGGTCGGAAGCCAGGCAAGGGCTGCTAAATCCGTGGCTGCGAAAATCGACCTCCGGGAAGCTGTCTTCGTCCTTCCGGGAAGAAGCCCGTTGACTGTCTCGCGTGCCGCGCCTCCTTCCAGGAAGTTGTTGTTTCCTTCCGGGAGGGCCGTTTTAGCAGCCACGGTTTTAGCAGCCCTCGCCCAACTTTCGAGCTGGCCGTCTGGCGGCCCGTACCGTACATCTGATTGGCGGCCCGTGGCTGCCTGCAGTGGCCCTGTTAGCGGACTCCCAGCAGCCTCCGGCGGCCCCCGGCGGCCGCCCCTCTGCTACGATGCAGAGCGGCATCTTTCGGTTGCTCCACGGCGCCACCCCACGTGTTGCCACATAGTTCAAGCACGCCAGGCGAGTAAGTCGGTCGGACCGTCCTGCACACGCTCTGCCAACTGCGCGATACAAAAAAACGATGGCATCGTCGAGTGCGTTACAGTGAAAACGTATAGTAAGGACCCGTGGTCAGGACGCAAGACCCTTGGAGGCGCCCGCCCCAAGGGTACCCTGAGAAACTGGCCTGCGAAAATTGCCAGGGACGGGCCGCAGAGGCTGAGGCAGGCAAGGACCCAAGGGTACCCTTGAAAAAGTCGTTTGTCCTTACTATGCGCGATGACTGTATGTGAGGATGAGCGTCCAGAAAGACGCGCTGACGCCGGGCGAGGGGGCGCCCCCTAGGCAGAGCGCCCGGGTAGCAGCGCGACCCCGGGGCCTCGAGCCGCTGCGGGGCGGGCGGAGGGCGGCGTGCTGCGCGCTTCCCGCCCGCCTCCCCCTGGCAGCTTTGGATGCTCGCTGCCTCCTCCCCCTCCCCCTCCTCCTCCTCCTCCTCCTCCTCCTCCTCCTCCTCCTCCTCCGCCTCCTCCTCCTCCTCACACTGGTATTGCAGATCAGCCACAGACGGCTCCTGGAGCCACTCGCTCCACCCATCCGTCGATGCCGCACCGAACGTCCGTCGCGTCGCATCGGACTCGAGTGGAGTGGAAATCGAACTGGAGTACAACAAAGAAGGCACACCTGCTGGTGAGCCCCGGGATGGTCTCCAGAACGAGCATCTGAGCAGAGGGTGAACTACGATGCATGAGGTACAATACTTCTGCGAAAACATGTTGCCCGCTCGGAAAAAAGACTGAACCCACATGTTCTAACATCGCACTTTTTACCTCCGCCGCCTTCTGCCGAACATCCGCAAGCGGATCCCGACAGGCCCGCTGCCGTTTTATGTCCACCGGCCTCCTCCTCCTCCGCGTGCGAGGTGCATCGGGGGCGAATACCGTTTTGTTTCTGGACGGCGCAGCTTATTTATTTATATATATATATATACACATGAGCAGACTTGCGCAAGCATGTTAGCATAGCAGTAGAGCTGATGATGCTGCCCCATTCCATCTTACGTTTTTGTTCACAGCGGTCAGAATACGAGTAGGAATAGCTAGAGTAGCACTAGACGTCACGGTAACCCAAGTAGCAAAGTAGCAGAAGCAGTCGTAGCACTAGTTGCAGAAAGGGTAATACATGCAGCATTCCTAATCGAAGCCGATCGAGGGCGCCAGCCGGGACCCTCCACGGCGTATCTGTACGAAGGGACAAATTAAGCCGTTTTTGGCCTCTGGGGGACCCTCAACCGCCCCCAATCCCGTCAAGATCGACTCGGGATGCAGAACTGGCCCTGAGGAAGGTGTCGGGACTTCCGGGGACGACGCACTGACACAAATCAGGACAGCGCCAGTCTGGGTACGAGTTTGGTTGAATAACTCACGCGTACGAGACCCGCCAGCGCGGCACGCTAAACTGGAATCGAGGACGCGCACTTACGCGCGACAATACGCAAGCAACTTACGCGCGAATGCCCGCGCAACCGACCCCGTTTCTTTCGTCGCTCGTGTGACTATCCCACGACGCCGGATCTCGGGAGAGTGGGAGGGGAGGGAAGAGCCGGACACTCGTCGCATCGGCCATAGTTGGATGAATATTGCGGGCCTCTTCTGGAGGCCTCTTGAAGGCCTGCTGGCGGTTGCGGGGAGCAGCTTGGAGGAAAGTGACTACCTACCAGACCACCCCAATCAAACCCGAAGACCCGAATGTCGGGTTGGGGGGTGGTGGTACGGGTTCCATCTGTGTTGTCTCACTCTCAATGTTCCCCGATCCCCCTCCCCCCAACGGAAATCGAGGGTACATTTGGGCCTTCCAGTTGGGAAGGGGTGGTCTGGTGGGTGGTGAGAAAGGGCTCGATACGACGAGTCAGCTCGCGCTCCCCATCCCGGGGCTGTTTTCGGGGTCTCGAGGCTTCTTGGGCCATCTTAGGACTTCGGCAGCCGTGATCGGGCGACTTGGGGGGCCTCCTGGGCCAGCTTTAGAAGGGCCGTGGGACACACCAACAAAAAATAAACACAAATCCCAAAGGATTCCCAATCTTTTCCGATCTGTTCTGGATGTTCGTCTTCGCCCCCACTTCCCATAGTTTCCCATGTTTTCCAAGGAGTCGACGATTACTTGTGTCTGTGTTTTTCCCCTCCTGAGTCTTGGACGCTCTTCAGACAGAGCGGTCGAGCCAGCCGGCAACCTATGCCACGGGGTTGGGCAAGGGAGAGTCAGCGACTCAAGCAGCTGGTTTCCCCCAGGCCTCCCAGTGCTGGAGGCGGCCACGCATCGAGGACAGCGCCTGGCGGCGGGGCCGAAACCAGCTGCATGCCGCAAATGTCGTACCCCCCCTTCCCCAATCGCCCCCCCCCCTTTCGTCAGACCTGAAATTTTCTCCGGGTCCCGCTTCTCGTCCCGTCGTCTGTCATGGGGCTCCTGGAGGTCCCTGGGACCCCGAAGCCGGCCCGAACAGCCACAAGTCCCGCTTCCCTCGGGATCCGCCTGCGTCACGGCGAGGCGGTGCAGCAGGAACGCCCGCCTTGATTCTGTTCGCAGCGCCCCTCCTCCTCGCAGCGCCCCTCCTCCTCCTCCTCCTCCTCCTCCTCCTCCTCCTCCTCCTCCTCCTCCTCCATCCTCCCTCCTCCTCCTCCTCCCCCCTCCGCTTTCTCCTCCTCCTCCCCCCCCCGCCTTCTCCTCCTCCCCTTCCACCGCGGGCGGGCGAGCCGGCTTTGCGCACGGGCTCGAGGGGGGGTGGGAGAAGGGTGAGGAAGGGCGGGGGAGAGGAGGGGGAACGTAGGAGGGCAGGGAGGGCGGACGAAAAGGGGGAGGGAGGACAAGAAGAGGAGGGGGAAGTAGGAGGAGATGGGGGAGGGATGATGAGTAGGAGGGACCAGTGCAAACCCAAGACTCATCAACGATGTTGTCTGAAACCCTCCCTCCAAGCTCACGCTTCATTCGTCCCTACAAGGATTCACTCGCGAGGCACCGCCTGCAACAACGCATAATCGCAAACGCGGTTGGGGGCAAGGCCATGCCAGACGGCGCTGCGACCCCGAGGCGAAAAGGAGCGAGGCGCGTCTCGCGGGCGCCGCGGTAGGGGATTTCCTGAAGCAGAAACAACACTTCTTGGTGGTGGTGGTGGTGGTGCATAAAAAACCGCTTTTTGCAATTAAATAAAATGGTGTCCACCACCACCGCACGTGTCTTGATGAATCCTGCCTGTCGTTAAGAGAGAGTGGGCAGCCCGGTTGCCGTTTGCGGCGGGAGCGGGGCTGCGGGTTGTCCACCATAGCAAAACTGCACCAAGTCGGATCGTGGATACTTCCAGATCTTGGTGGTGGTGGATGGGTTAGGATCGCTTGCCACTGAGGGAAGCGCCCCATTGGAAGACAACCGTTTGAAGGTCCTGAAACGTCCCAAAACATCATTACTGGGTCTCCAACGCCACGAATCACTGTGACTGTTGCGTCGTGAGGACCCTGAATCGTGCCAGGACACCATTCCTGGGATTTCAAAACCACGAATCAACGTAACTGGTGCGACCTGACCTTAGTGGGCCCTGGAAACGACAAAGCCGTTTTTTTTACCGATTCCGGTTTGCCGTTTTTTGGCCGGTTCCGACGCCGTTTTTTTACCGGTTCCGTCGCCGTTCTTTTGCAGGTTCCCGCTCCAGTTCCACTCCTGGAGCCGTTTTTGTTGCCGTTTCCGGTCGCCGTTTTTTTGCCGTTTCCATTTTCAAGGGGCACTGTTTCGGAAAGGGTGAAAAAACGGCCCAGCCGTTTCCGGGACCCACTAAAGACCTGACTTTCCTGTGACGGTCCAAAACAAATCTTTCGCACGTTGAACATGAGAACCAATGCAACAGTTGCGTTGTTTTGGGGCAAGTGTGCGCGGCGCGACGGCGATAACCACATTTTGAAAGGGGGGCAACATCAAGCCGTGAAACGTTTGATATAATTTAAAAATGAATGCGCGCGGAGCTAAGGCAATCACAAAAATCTGAAAACTGCCCGCCCTCAGTCTGAGAAGCTCTGGGAAATTAAAAAAACGAAAGCGCGCAACGCTGGGGCGATAACCACGTTATGAACGGCCCGCCCTCAACCCGGTAAACTCTTTCACTAGTTCCCAAACGAATGTGCGCGGCGCAAAAGCGAGAGCCACATGTTGAAAACGGCCTACCCTCCATCTGCGAATATGCTGCAAACTCTAAGGCTGCACGATCACTCCCAGGCGTAACGCCAGGCCCGCCATTCCGACTGGCCTCGGTGCGTGACAGGCAGCATTTGTTTTGAAGGAAAGGGAACGGAGGAGGAGAGAGGAGGAGAGAGGAGGAGGAGGAGGAGGAGAAGAGGAAGAAGCGGAGGAGGAGGAGGATGACGGGGGGAGAAAAGAAGAGGAAGAGTACGGAGGGAAAGCGAAACGGAGGAGGAGGGAGAGGAAGGCGGGAAGGAGGGAGAGGAAAATAATGATGGTGGGGAGGCGGAGGACGCAGAGGAGGAAGGGGGAGCAAGGTGTCGCGGGCCCGGGGCAAGGGGGGGCGCGTCCCTGCAGCCTTAAACTCCAGCTCGCTGAGCACCTTTGCAGCGCACGTGGGCGGGGACGCGGGGGGCACTGCAGCGAAGAGGCAGGTGGGCGGGCAAACCTCCCCCCTTTCGATTTTTGTTCAAGCCGAGAGTTGCAAGGGTGTGCCTGGAACGCAAAATGCCCCCGCATGCTCGTGTCGGGAAGTTTTTGTTGCCTTTTTCCGCCTCCGGGGGCCCCTCGCCGGGGCCCCACGACCGTCAAGCAGCGGCTCGGGATGCAGAACCGGTCCCGGGGGAAGGGTCGGGACTCCCAGGGGGCCCATCGTTTAAAAAACAAACGTGCCATGTTTGGCTGAAGGGCACGGGGCCGCGCCGGCACGGCGCGACCACCCTGGCTGCCTCCCTGGCGAGCCAAGACATGATGTCAGCTTGTGATTAACAAATCTGCGGGGGGGGCTCATTTGAACAAAAAAGTCCCCTTGCTCGGGCGAATCGCCGGGTGGCGCCCGCCAGATTGACAGTCAACGGGGCGGTGCCGGTGGTTAGCGCCGACGCCCGGCCGCCAACGAGGGGCAAGGGGGGGTGTTTGGAGGCGAGGGCGAGCCAGAGCGCCCCTCTTTCTGTCGACCCGACGCGGGCCTGCCAACTACCGAGCTGGCAAACTACCGTAGGCCGGACGGAACGCGCCTGAGCCCATCCAGGGGCTCCGCCGCGGCACCCGATCGGGCTGCCGGCGGCCAAGGCGCCGACCCGCGCCGCGTCGGCAACCCAGCGGCGCAAGAGGCCGACGCCCCAGGCACCCCAGCGGAGGCGCCCACGCTCGGCAACGCGGAGCCGCAACAGGGCGCGCCGTTTCAAGGAGCCAGAAGCCATGCCCCGGTGGCACCCAGGCAGGCGGACAAGGTTGCCCGCCACGGCCTGGGGCGATGATGCGAACGAGATCGGCACGCCGCCTCCGTCCTCGCCTGGCGAACAGCCCGATGAACGCGCCCCTAGCTCCGAGGATGAGGCGCCCATGGTCAGCGGTCGAAGCGTACGTCGAGGATGCGTCCCTTTGATGAAACCCAGCGTCTCCGGGTAGAACCAGGGAGCAGCCCACTCTGTCGGCCTGGGGGGCTACATATAATTATGCGAGGGGCGACGCCAGCACGCGCAGGCGCACGCATGCCGACGAGCAGGGGCGGCGGCTGCAACCAAATCTCGGCAGGGGCGGGGTCGTGGGACCGGCCGAAGAGATCAGCAGGGGCGAGCACCTGTGCGTTCGCATCGGCTTGAAATGGCTGGCAGAAAGGGGCGGGCAGACCAATGCCCACCTAGCACTCGGGGATCACGACGCAGTCGGGGATGCGGAAGCAGCTCCCGTCGAGCCACCATCTGCGGTAACAGTCGTGGCCCGCCCCTCCAACGACTGAGGCGCAGCGGGAGGCAGCGCCGGGATGGAGGCCTCGGTTCCCAACTCGGGCTGGGTCTGAATGGTCTGGCAGATGGTCGCAGAGGAGCTCCTGGGCTTGGGGCGGCCAATGGGAGCGGTCGCGGGGGCGGGGAACGCGGGGGGCAGCGAGAGAGGCCGCAGGTCGGAAGGCATGAAATGACCCGCAGGGTCGTCTGTACAAGACAGCCAGACGCGACATCCGGTGGGCCCCGCAGCAGAGAGAAGGCGAAGGCAGACTTCAGACCTGGCCCACAGTCACCAACCGTTTAAAGCTGACTGCCGCGCGCTCTTCTTGGAGGGCTGGAAGTCTCATGGGGAGTGGGGCCTGCAACTCGCGCGGCTTCGACGAGTTCAGCCGCGCCTTCCTGGGTGACCTGGCCGAGGTCCAGCACGACATCCGCGCCCTCTGCCGCAACCGCAGCCAGGGCGTCGACCGGGGCGCGGCGCGGCGCGGCAACAGCAGCGGCAGCAGAGCCGCCAGAGACAGTCAGCGGGGCGGAAGGGTCAAGGAGGCAAGCGCCCCAGCAAGGCAACCTGGCCCACTTGGAACCAGCCCCGGCTACGTGGACTCTTGGGGCGACAGACGACGGCGGCTTCGTTGTATCCTAAGCGCACTGGGCGCGTGACCGACCGACTTGGGCTGTGACCGCAGAGAGGTGCGTTCCACTTCAGGAGGCAACCGCGCATTGATGCACTTGCCTGTGCACCTGTTAAATGCGAGTCGCCTGGCGCGCCATCCACCCCAAGGGGCGCGCCTCATGAGGCGCCTTCCTTCCCAGGAGGCGCCCCGCGTCCTGACCCACCTGCCCGTTCACCTGTTAGGCGCGTTTCACGCGGCACGCCTTCCACCTCATGTGGCGCGCCGGCTTCCTGCGCCCCAGGCGCGCCTGCCACCCGAAGGGGTGCGCTTGGCCTTCGTGGGCGTGCACCAGCTTCTTTCAACCTGTCCGCGCACCTGCAAAGTGCGTTAGGCGCGGCGCACCACCCACCCCAGGTGGTGAGCCGGCTTCTCGCCCCCCAGGAGCGCCATCCACCCCAGGCGGTGCGCCTGGCCGCTGCGGGCGTGCCCAATTTTTTCCAACCTGTCTGTGCACCTGTTCGGTGCGTCTCCGCGGGCGCGTCGGCCGCCCCAGGCGACGCGCCCCACCTGGCCCGGCGCGTTTTCTATCCCAAGTGAAGCGCCCACGGCCACCCGCTTTCTGGCGGCCAATATTTGTTTGCGCGCCGCAGACGCCCGCTTTGCGCGCCATCCACCCGATACAGCGCGCCCCGCCTCCTCGCGGGCACAGCAACCCGCCCAGTCGCTGCGCCTCGCGCTGCCCGAGGCCCTTCCCAGGTCGCGGTCAACTGCTCACGCTTTGGCTGAGGTTCACTGGCCTCTGCGAGCGGCGCGTCAGCTGTCACGCGCCCGCGCGCCGCCCACCGCTGGGGCTCTGCGAAAGACGCTCCGCCTGGGCCCCCTCTGGCCCTTGCCGGTTTGGCGCGCTCGCCGCCTCGCCGGCCACGGGCCCCGCAGGCTGCCGTCGCCCCAGCTGGTAGTTCGCGCTGCCATGCTCACTTGGGGGGCGCCGTTGGCGCGGCGCCCCCCCTCCCCCTTCCAAAAAAAAAACGCCGGGGGCCCGCGCCCTGTTTCTGATGCGAGCGCCAGACCTGGGCTCGGCTCACTGCCTCGTCGCTCCCTCTCCGCCGCCCCTTGCGCTTGCGCCCTCCACGCGCCGCTCGGCGGTTCCAGGGCGTCGGCCCTCTCACTGCGCCCTGCTTCGCCTGGCCTCGTCGCCCCCCCCCTCGCGCTGCAGTTGCGCCTCGCCGCCGCCACGCTGCGCCGCGCTGGGCCACGCGCCCAATCCGCCGCAGCCGGCCCTCGCCGCCGCCTCCGGCCCGCACCAGGGCGCCCCTGGCCCGCCTCCCTTCGGCGGCCCGTTGCCTCTGCTGCCCCATCCACTCGCTGGGCGTCGCCCTGCACTGCGGCTGCCGGCTCCTCTACTGGGTGCGCCCGCGACGCCGCCCCGCGTTCGCTGCCAGGGGCTGCCCTGCGGCCTGGCCGCCCCGCGCGCCCCCCGCGGCCTCGCCGCGTGAGTGCGCCTTCCCCCTCCTCCTGTCTCTGCGGCCCGCTCTGTTCTTGCCCCCTTTCCTCTTGCATGCGTGACAATTCGCAATGCCGTAGCCCGGGTTGCTTGGACGATCGAGCAGTCTGCCTCTGCCGCGCCACGACGAAAAAAGTTGGTTGAACGTCTCACGCTCGCGAGCCTACCCTGGAGAATGTCGACTATGCCGTGCGCGGTGGCGGATACGGGCATGGGTTCGTGGTCGTGTTCCTGCCACCGCTTTATGTAAGATGGGGCGGAATGACCACGACATACGCTGGTGCTAACGAGCGAAGAGATACTGATGTGGGGCTCATGGGGGATGTCCGGATGTCCCGATTAACATGCTGAGCGTGCAAAGTGACACGCCATGCAGGTCGACGCTGGCAGCCAACAAAAACATCAAGATGGAAAATTGCCTCTTGGGAAAAGGGTCGTGACCTCTGAAGGCACCGCATACAAAATGACGGCGCCTCCTTCCTTCGTCTTCTCCCTGCCTCCCCCCTTGCCTCCCCCCATCCCTCCCTCGCTCTCCCCCCTCCCTCCATCCTCCATCCTTGGTGTTCCAGGAGCCCCATTCGGAGCCCTCCATTCAACGACATTCTTCCTCATCGCCCTCATCATACAGTTGTTCTCCCCCGTATCATGTATTCCTCAACTGTCTTGTTTTTGTCTCTCGCTCTCTCTCTCTCTCTCTCTCCCTCTCTCTCTCTCTCTCCTGCTTTATGTGTTGGATCCTATGTGTGTGTGTGTGTGTGTGTTGGCTCTCTCTCTCTCTCTGTCTCTATCTCTCCCTCTCTCTCAATCTCCTTCAGGAACTACACGTAATCCAACCATGTAAAGCTATGCTGGCCTCTCTCTCTCTCTCTCTTTCTCTCTCTTTCTCGTTATGTATCTCCCTCGTTCTCTCTGGTGCTCCCTCTCTCTCTCTCTCTTTCTCTTTATGTGGGTATCCCTCTCTCCCCAACGTACACGTATAGTTATGCAACCATCACGCCACTCTCTCACATATATATGTATGTATATGTATGTATACTGATATGTGTAAATGAAACGTGTATAGCCATGTGTGATCATGTTTCGATTATTATGTTGCAGCGGGTGGACCTCTCTGGACTTCAATGTATGGCCAACCCTCCTCCCGCCTCCCTCCTCATTCATCCTTGTCATAATTGCCCTCGTCGCTCTGCTACACCCCTCCTCATTCTACTACTACTACTCCTCACCACCGTCCTCTCCCTCCTCGCGCACGTCGCCCTGCTCACCCCTCCTCCCTCCTCCCTTCTTCCCCTCCTCATCCTCCGCCTCCCCCTTTTTCCCCCCTTCCTCTTCCTCCTCCTCCTCCTCATCATCCCCGGCATCCCCAGCCCCTCTCACCCACAGCCTTGCCCTTCTCTTCCTCCCCCTTCTTCTCCTCGTCCTCGCCCTCTCTCTCCTCCCCGCCCCCTTTCCTCCTTCTACCACCCCTCTTCCTCTTTTCTGCGGCCCACTCCCTAGAAACTGGCAAAAACTACATAAACAGAATCTGCCAGGTCTCCGCACACTTTTCTGGGATCGGCGCTTGACCCCCGTCCTGTCGTGCAGGGCGCGCCAGGGGCGGCGCCAGAAACGTCACCAGGGGTCCAACGCCGAACTACAAGATCCTCGCGGACCTTCAACAGTCTATGCAGATGCCGTTCTTTCTTCTTCGGCTCCTGGGGCCCCAGGAGAAAGGGGGAAAGGCGGTCCATGCGTCCCTTATCCTTCTCCTTCTCCTCTTCCTTCTTTGTGGGTCGGGCGGGCTTGAGCCACGGAACTGGAACGTGCGACGGGTAAAAACGGAATGCGCAAGGCCGACTTAGCAAAGCTCGAAACAACTACGCGAGGCCAGCGTAGCAAATTAAACGGACAGGGCATGAGAGACAAGGAAAACAAAGCAGGCACCAAGGGTCGAAGCATACGCCAGCCTGGCGGTACTGGTGTGAGTAAGGGGGCCCGACCCGAAAGCAGAACGAAGTAGCATCTTCTTCTCGCCGCCCTCCCATCCTCCGCCCCCCTGCTCCTCCTAACCCTGAAACGTCTTTAGACCCCCCCCGACAGGGGTCAACTAATCATTTGTTCGGCGGCCTGGTTGAAGGAATGAGGTCCCATCAATAGGGGGTAAGAACTTTTCTCCCAGCGACACCGATGGAGGATGAGGAGAAGGAGGAGAAGGAGGAGGAGGAGGAGAAGGAGGAGGAGGGAGGAGGAGGAGGAGGAGGGAGGTGGAGGAGAAGGAGGAGCAGGGAGGAGAAGGAGAAGGAGGAGAAGGTTCTAGGACCAGTCGTTTTCACCGCCGCGGGAAAGGGGGGGACCAAATCGAAAGACCTCCACCCTCTACCCCAGCGGGGAGGGCGGTCTTGTGCCCTAGTGGGCGGTCGTCTGGGGACTGGCCCTCCCGGCCGCGCTTCCCGAGGACGCCTGCGCGCAGCGCAGGCCGCCCTGTGCGGCGTGGCCTGGCACCGACTAGGCATTCTTGCCTTCGGCTTTCAACCATCTGCCTTCAGCCTTCAAACCCACCTCCCATCTCATAGTGTGTATGTGTTTTTGATTTTTGTGTATATGTATATATGTATATATATATATATGTATATATATATTTCTATAGATATGTATGTATTTAAGCGCTGGCATAGTATCTGGGACAACAGCTGTGACAAAACATCACGACGCAAAATATTGTGTAATGATTGTTCCTCAGTGTGCTCTATCACTTCTTCTTGTCATCCTCTTCCTGCAGCCCCTCGGGCCCGAGAAGCGCCCCGGCGCCTTCGCGAAGAAGGGCACCATCTGCCCCGACAGCGCCTGCCGCGCCAGAGCGGGACGCCGGAGCGCGCACAAGGCGCGGGCGTGCCAGCCTCTGGCTCATCCCCTGCTGCTGTTGCTGCTGCTGCTGCTGCACCTCCTCCTCCTCTTCCTGCTCCTCCTCCTCCTCCTCCTCCTTCTCCTCGTACTTCTCCCCCGCATCCTTCTCCGCACCCTCTCCCTCCCCCTCCTCCACCCCACATCCTCCCCATGATCCTCCTCTCGCAAGTGCTGCTGCGGCTTTGCTCTTGCCCTCCTCCCCCTCCGCATCCTCTTCCTCCTCCTCCTCCTCCGCCCTCTCCTCCTCCTCCTCCGCCTTCTCCTCCTGCCCATGGTCCTCCTCTCCTCGCGCATGTGCTGCAGCCCTTTCGGCCCGAGTGGTCCCGGGGGTCTGCGCGTGCACTTCGAAGAGGCGCAGCGCGTCGGCCTCGTGGCGCTGTCTATCTTTGGCACAGTCGTCACGGAGGTGGCCTAGCAGGAGTTGGTGTCCAAGGTTGGGGGTCGGCGATCTTCGGCAAAGTCGCCATGATTAGGCCTGCGTAGTTAAAAGGAGATGCTCAGCAAGGCCTTGAGCGCTCTCGCGAGCATTGCAACGTCTGTATGACGTCGACGGCGTCGTCGTCGGGTGGATCCCGAGCGTTGTGCTGACCAAGAGCGGGAGCATCTCTGGCACGGAGCGGGCGGACAGTCCTCCATCGTGTCGGTCTGAGAGCAGGCTTGGGCTTCTGGGGAGGGCGGTCCCTCCTTGTGCCGCCTCTGGGATCGGCCTCCCCTGCGTGGGTGGGGGGCGAAGGCGGGATCCCAGGGGGAGGGGGGGGGCCTTTAGGTACTGCGTGCCGCTTGCAGGCGCCAGGGAGGAACCGCCCGCCCTGCCTACACTTCGCAGCTCTTCCTGGCTCACCCTGGTTCACCCTCTCGCGTGTGCTGCTGCTGCTGCTGCTGCCCGTCCCCTGCCCTCCGCCTCGTCCGCCTCTGGGGCTCCTCCCGTGCTGCTGCTGGTGCTGCGTGGTCCCTCTCCCGCCGACGCCGCTGCTGCTGCACAGTGCTGGTGCGGCTGCCCCTCCCGCCCTCCTCGCCCCAGGCATGCGACGGCCTGAACAATGACCAGGACGGGGGGGGTTCTCCACTCTCGGCCCCCGGGGGGCCTTCTTGGGCCCCGAAAGCCGTCAACAAAAATACTTTCACCTTCGCCATGTCTCCCGCCATGTCTCTCCTCCCCACCATTGTCCACCTCGTCCGCCTCCTAGTCCACTGTCTATGTGCCGTTATGATCGTCATCTCCTTGCGTCCTCTTCCCTCCTTTCTCTCCCCCGTTCCTCTCCCTCGTCTCCATCCTCTCCTGCTCCTCCTCTTCCTTCTCCTGCTCCTCCTCCTGCTCCTCCTCCTCCTGCTCCTCCTCCTCCTGCTCCTCCTCCCCGTCGTTACCCTTCTACTCCTGACGTTCCTCCTCCTCCACCCTGTCCACTCTTCGTCGTGTGCTTTCTCCCCGTATTGATTCTCCCGTGTCTGCTGATGATGCTGCTTATCTAGGCTGCCTGCTGTTGTTGCTGCCTCTCTTCCTGCTACTCCCTCTTCTCCTTGTCCTCCTCCGTCGGCCCCTCCTCCCGCACATGTTCCTTGGATGTGTCATACTTCTCCTCCGCGCCCCAATCACCCCCATGGGTGCAGGTTCAGTCGCAGCCCCCTACACCCTACATAATGTCAGCTTGTGACTAACAAATCCGTGGGGGGCGCGCGTTTGAAGCATTGTTCCCCTGCTCGGGCGAATCACGGGGTGGCGCCCGCCAGATTGAAAATCAAAGGGGCGGCGCCGGTGATTAGCACCGACGCCCGGCCGCCAACGAGGGGCAAGGGGGGGGGGGTTGCAGGCAAGGGCGAGCTAGGGCGCCCCTCTTTCTGTCGAACCGATGCGGGCCTGCGGGCAAGGCGGGCTGGACGAAAGTAGGGCACAGCAAAGGGGGGATTTGCCAAGCAACTCATGTCGCTGACTTTCCAAGCGCCTCCTGGCGCCGAAAGGTGGCCCTTCGGCGGGGCGACCGAAACCAGCTGCGCGCAGCAGGCTTTGCACCCCCCCTTTCCTTCCCCACCGTCCTCCTCCTCCTCCTCCTCCTCCGCCTCCTCCTCCTCCTCCTCCTCCTCCTCCCTCCTCCCACTCCTCCTCCACCGCCTTCTCCTCCTCCTCCTGCTGCTCGTCCTCCTCCCTCTCCTCCTCCTCGTCCTCGTCCTCCTCCTTCTCCTCCTTCTCCCCCCATCCCCCTCCTCTCTTCTTCTCCTTCCCCCTGGCGTGATTAAAAAAAGTATCGCGCCCCGCGGGGGCTATTCATCAGCCCCAGGGGGGGGGGCTTTTGTCAATCGCAAGCTGACATTACCCTCGAGCCTCTTGGTTCGACGATCGGGAATTCCAGGGACCTCTGAGGGACTGCGGAGACCTCTGGATCCTCCTTCTGCTCTCATTGCTGCTGCTACTACGTAATGCTGCTGATCCGCCTCCTCTTCCTGCTTCTCCTCCTCCTCGTCCTCCTCCTCCTCCTCCTCCTCCTCTTCCTCCCGTCTCCTCAGTTCCCTCCTCGTACCCATCGTTCTCCCTCAACTGCTCCTCCTGGCAATCGCCCCCCAGCTCGCTCAACCCGATCCCCCTTCCTCCTCCTGTTGCTCCTGCGGCTTTCCCAGCAGATCCCCCTGGTCATCTCTTCCTCTTCGCTGGTCCGTCATTTGGCGGTGCGAAGAAGGGGCTAGGGGGAGGGGGGAAGGCTGCTTAGAAGGAGGCTGCTTCTTAGAAGGCGCTGGCCAAGACAAAGCCCGCGCCTCGTAATAAGCGAGGGTGTTTCTAAGAAGCCTTCCCCCCTCCCCCTACCCTGCTCTGCGCGCGGCCGACTCCTGCTCGTCCCTCCTCCTCCTCCTCCTCCTCCTCCACTAAGACGAAGCTATGACGAGGATAATATCAGGTACGGGTGAATCGAGAATCTGGAAGATGTCTCGGCCGCCGCGGCCTGCTCACAGAGGGTTCCGGAACACCCTGAGAGCGTTTCTGGAACGCTCTGCAACCGACGTATCCGCGCCCTCATGACGTGTCTGAACACAATGGCGGGTTCGGTGGCAACTCACGGGAGTCTCCCATACCATCTTGTTGGCGATTGCGAATCGACGCTCGTCGACGCTAGATGCCAGATCGACGTTAATCGACGCTAGATCGACGCTAAATCGAAGCGAAATCGACGCCCATCGGCGCTATCTCACAGGCTCCCAGATGCTAATCGACGCCAGTCGACGCCAATGACGGGCTTGCGAGGGTACATAAGGCCCCCGTGATTGGCTACGGTGGGAGCATTGGACAAGGAACCCTTAGATAAGGAATCCAAGATCTGGAAGCCTGTGGATATCCGATCTCGTTCTTCCCCTGCCCCTGCGTCTCTGAGTCCTCGTCCCTCTGCTGCCCCTCGCCCTCCTCCTCGTCCTGCCCCCACCCCAGTGCCCCTCTGGCCGTGTCTCTCCGCCCCGACTCCCCGTGCTGCCTCCTTCGCCCCCCTCCTCCCGCCCCTCCTGCTCCCCCTCCCGGCGCTTCCTCCATCTTGCCGTCCTTTCCCCACCCCCGCCCCCCGTCCTGCCCCTGGTGGCGGAGGAGGAGAGGCGGGCTGGAGGCGGGCCCGAAGGGATGCTCCCTCGTCCTCCTTGTGTTCGTCCTCCTCCTTCTCCCTCCTCCTCCTCCGCCTCCTCCGCCTCCTCCGCCTCCTCCTCCTCCCTTTCCTCCTCCTCCTCCCTTTCCTCCTCCTCTCTTTCCTCCTCCTCCTCCTCCTCCTCCTCCTCTCCTCCTCCTCCTCCTCCTCTCCTCCTCCCTCCTCCTCCTCCTCCTCCTCCTCCTCCTCCTCCTCCTCCCTTCTCCTCCTCCTCCCTCCTCCTCCCTCCTCCTCCTCCTCCTCCTCCCTCCTCCTCTTCCTCCTCCTCCTCCTCCTCCTCTCCTCCTCCTCTCCTCCTCCCTCCTCCTCCTCCTCCTCCTCCTACTCCTCCTCCTCCTCGCCTTCCTCCTCCCTCCTGCCTCGCTCTCTGGGGTGCCAAAAGGCGGAGGTCGGGACAAGAAAGGGGGGGGAAAGCAGGGAGACGACGAGTGGAAAGGGGGGGGGCATGCGAGGCTGACCAGGGCGTGGCCAGTCTCCCCAGGTATGCTTTGCTTCGGGAGCAGCCACACGACGGAAACTGCTTGGCAGCGCTCGGCCTGGGAAGGGCTTCCACGGGCACGACCCGACCGAGCGGATCCGACCGGACGCAGCCGACTGCGACGCGGCAGAGTCGACCAGACCACGGGCACTGGCCATCGCTCGGACGTCCATTTCCTGTGTTGTTTTCGGTTTCGTGTGTGGTTTTTGCCAAATGATCAAGGATCCTCCTCGATGGTCCTCGCCGAAGGAAAAATGCACACGTCCGAGCGATGCCAAGGGCACCCTGACGGCCGCACGGGCGGCACCAGTGGAACGCTGCCGAGGTTTTCGTCCTTGCCCATCCAGTCGGCGTACTGCCTGGCGCCCCGGGGCCGGCAGCGACGCCCCTTAGAGCGAGGTGGAGGGCGGCGGGGAGGGAGCACAGGGTGAAGGGAGGAGGATGGGCGACGAGAAGGGAGGGAGGAGGCGAAGAATCGATGAGAAATGGGGAGGTTAGAGGGAGAGAAATCCTCCTCCTCCTCCTCCTCCTCTTCCTCCTTCTCCTCCTCTTCCTCCTTCTCCTCCTCCTCCTCCTTCTCCTCCTCTTCCTCCTCCTGTTCTTGCTTCTCCACCTCCTCCTCCTCCTTCTCCTCCTCCTCCCGTTCTTCCTCCTCCTCCGCCTCGTCGTCTTCCTCCTCCACCTCCTCCTCCTCCTCCTCCTCCTCCTCCTCGTCCGCCTGCTCCTGTTCCTCCTCTTCCTCGTCCTCCTCCCCGTCCCCTCCTCACCCTCTGTTCCTGCTGCTGCTGCTGCTGCTGCTGCTGGTCCTCCTCCTCCTCCTCCTCCGCCTCCGCCTGCTCCTCCTCCTCCTCCTCCTTCCCCTCCGCCCACGGTCGGAGGTTCCGCCGTCGTCATCCTCATCAGGAAGATGACAGTGAACGTTCGGGGGGCGCGTGTCCATACGTATCCTTTGTGAGCGTTCGGAGAGCTCGCCTATATTATATGTGATCGCGACGATGCTGCAAGTGTTTGCGCAACTCTTCCCTTTCACGCGCTTTCCGTTCATGTCAGGAAAGGTTTCGGAGGATAACTAACATATAATCAATAACGTCTTCAAATATAGCCAAAGAAGCACGACACATCGCCACCATGCAAATTTTTACTATTCTGAACATTTCCTCCTGTACTACGTAATGCTCCCAGCTGTTCGCTCCATGCGAAAACTCCCAGCACCCAAATATCCTTCTGATCGGGCTGCGGCAAGTTCGTGCGGAGTCGACGCGCGCAAAGGTCATTGACACCGCGTCGACCGTGGAGCCTGAAATCCATCGCGGCCCTGATCGCTCAAGGTTGAATTCGGCCGTGTCCATCGGTACTTCCGCGCAGCGCCGGCGCGCCAACGCTGCATGGACCTACCGTGAGCCCGCCAACGAGCCACGGGCCCTCCGGGCCTCGTGCGGGGTGCGCTGGGAGGCTGCGGAGGCCGCCCTGGAAATCCGGGGGGCACCCTGTGCCGTGGGGCGCCTCCAGCAGCACCCGCCCGAGGGGCCCCGCGAGCGCCCCGGCTGATCGCTCCATTGGAAAGCCTCCAGGAGGAAGAGGAGGAGGGGGAGGAGGAGGAGGAGGGGGAGGAGGAGGAGGAGGAGGAGGAGTAGGATGAGGAGGAGGAGGAGGAGGAGGCTCGTGAGGGGTGCTCTGGCAGGCCGCGGGGGCATGCCTGGAAGTCCTGGGGGCACCTTGGGCCGGGGACGCCTCCGGCGACCGAGGGCCTCGGGCGTTGCTTCACGAGAGGGGCGAGGGAGGGGGGAGGGGAGCTACGTGCACCTCTCGTGCCTCTCTTGTGCCCCTGAGGGTCCCTCTTGGGGCCCCCCAAGGTGCACGGGGCATGCACCGTTCTTTCCCCCACATTTGGCGGGGTCAAGAACCCCTGAGCCAAAACCAGTGCCACCTCTTGGGGAACAGCTTCTTACTTCCGCCGCGTTCCGCACAACGTCCCCTGGCTTCCGCCAGCGGAGGCGGCTTCCACCTGCTCCCGCCGGCTCTCGTCGCCCTGCCGCCGCCCTCCGCCGAGGAAGAGAGAGAGCGATCAACTCCCTCGACCCTCGAAGGCGAGGCCCTACCTGGAAATGCCTCTCGACGTGTCGCCCCCCACTGCGCCACGGCCCGCGCGAGAGAACCCCGGCGCGCCCCCGCGCGGCGGGCCTGCAGATGTACGACCTCTTGAACCTGCCCCCGAGGGGGGTTACGCCGCCCGGCACGGGGAGGCAGCAGCCCGCATCGAATCGAGCCGTCGTGCCGGATCAGAACGTGCGTCGGCTCGGGCTGCCCTGGAATCCCGGCGTCTCATGCTTTTGTTCGAGCTGGGCGTGCTTGCCCAATGTTCGGGCCCCGAGACCCTCACCTATCGATCTGGCTCGAAAAATTGGCGCCGGGTGATGGGATCCAAGTGTCTGGTCGTGATTGCTCACGATGTGTTTAATATCTTCGCATCGTCGGATCTCTGGCTGCATGGGCAAAGGGTCTAGATCGAATCGGATCGGCTGCGCGTGGATACACAGCCGCGCTGCGCAAGCATCGGGCCGCAATAGATCTACAGGACATCGAAATCGTGTCGGGTTGAGCCGGGTGACCTCGGCATCGATTCGAATCGAAATGGGCGTGGGGCCCTGAAGGGGGGGAGACTTGGGGAGGGGCAGGGATGGGAACGGGGGGTTGGAGGCGGGGGGTCGGAGAGGTGGGCAGTTGTGGGAAAGCGGATGGTGACGTAGCTTGGGGGAAGTGGAATAAGTAGGAGGAGCAGGAGAAGAAGGCCTCATAAAGCGTCATTGTCCGCTCGTTGCTGCCAGGGACATTGCTGTGGCTGGTGTCGTCGTCGTCGTCGTCGCCAATTAACTGAAACGACATCTGCCCCAAACGGAAGGCACTACAGAAAGAAAGGCCCAGACGGGGTCTATAGACCGCGGTGGGCGCCGACGGGCATTTGGTTGCAGGCCGACGGCTTAACGCAACTCGCCAACTCACGTTGGCAACGACGAGCGAACTGTGCGCGGCCTGTTCTGCATGACTCTGGTGGAGGCCACCCTCGTCTGGGAGACGTCGCCCATATACTCCGTGACGCGTTTCGCCTTCATGCTCCCACGCGCCCACTGCCTGACGACGGCCTTGCAAAGACAGACGATTCGCGCCACAATCAGTCATCACCGACTGCGCGCGCCAAGAACCCCAGGGGCACCGCGGCACTGAGGACGACGCATGGTGGCTGAACCTCTATGTGATGCTCTTCCGCAGCACCCAGATGGCGGACAGGCCGCTGCACGGTGTGGCCGTTTCTTCACGAACCCCTGGAAGGTCCGCCGAAGGCGGTGGAGGCTGACTTCCTCTGCGTCGAGGACGGTCGACAGTGAGGCGGCGGTGAGGAGAGCTGGCCTGCTCGCCAGGGAGTAAATCACGGGACAGCGGTGCCAGAAGAGGAGCGGTCCACGCCCTCTGTGGCCCGATGCCACATGCGGACGGTCTTGCTGGATCTCGGCGGCAAGCGCAGCCACGTGTTTGTCCGCTGCCACTGCGGTGGTCTGTATGGGCGACCCCGAGCTGCTGGCCCGATGCCGAGTGCGGACAATTTCGTGTTCAGGGGAACAAGCAATGACACAAACGGAAAGACTCGGCGGTCCGCCCGGATTCCTCGGATCCACGCCGGAACCCCCTTGGCGGCGTCTCCGGCGCCGCCCCTGGCGCGCTCCGCGCTCCAGGGAGGGGGGTCCAGCACCGATCCGAAGAATCCACGTGAACCGCCGAGCTTTTATGCTTGTGCCATGGTTCGCTTCCCTGCTGCTGTGCAGTTCCCCCTGGTGCCCAGCCATGCGGGGCCCTGTGCCTGACCCGTCGGCCTGCCTCTTGGCCATGCCCTGGCTCACTGCCAGTGCGGACCGTCGCCGGGCCGATCGGCCCGAGGTCAAGCGTGGGCGGTGCTTGCTCTGGCGCGGGTAGCGCCAGCAGCCAGTGCACGCGCCACCCCTGTGCCGAGAGCGACCGCTTGCAGGTCAGGCCGCGCCTCTGCGGATCCCGGAGGAACAAGACGCTCCTCCATGGCATGGCTTTCGACGCCGTTCATGGCCCACCTTCCTCCTCCAGCCCGCGTGCCCCTCCCCCGATCACATGCGCATTTGCACTCTCCCCTCCCGCCGCCTTCCCTCTCTGCTCCGTCCTACGCACGGTGCCCCTCCAGTCTCCCAGTCGCGGCGAGCACGCTGCGGGCAGGTTCGTGCGGCCACGGCCCCCAGCACGGCAACCAAAAGGCACCGGCAGAGCTACTCCCCGGACCTCTCCCAGTGTGCGCTCTCGCCAGGATCCCGCCAGCCCTTTGGGCCAAGGTGGTCGAACGATATCCCCCTTGTCTTCTCCAGAAACCCTCTTCCCTTCGGGAGGTTTACCTTGCCCCCTTCCCTGAAGTTTTCTTGTGGGGTCGCGATAGTTAGGGCGCCCGAGATGGCCCACAATGACCCCAAGAGGGTCTCCAATGCTCCAAGATAGCCTCGAAGGCGGCTCAAGATGGCCGAAGGTGGCTCAAGACAGTTCCAAGTGCTGGCGGAGCCCTCTCAGGACCCCCCCAGGAGGCTAAATAAGGAACAACAATAATTTGTGCCTTCTCGCCCTTTCGCTTCCGTTGCTCGTTTGACGCCCCAAGACGGCCCAAGAGAGGCCCAAGAGGAGCCCGAGAAGCCACCCAGACGCCCCGAGGAGCGCCCAAGAGCGGCCAAAGAGGCGATTTTGACAGCCAAAGCGGGGGAGGGCAAGGACCCCCTCCGTTGATTGATAGCCTCCAAGGCGGCTCCAAGAGGCCCTCCAGGGCCACCAAGAGGGCCCAAACACACCCCAAAAGAGACTCAAGATCTCAATGGGGACTCCAAGATACCCCCAAAAGAACACCCGAGGGGGCCCCAAGAGGCGACGTTGAGGGTTCCGTCCTCGTCCTCTTTGTCCTCCTCTTCCTTATCCCCGTCCTCGTCCTCGTCCTCGTCCTTGTTCTCATCGTCTTCCTTTTCCTTTTCCTCCTCTTCCTTGTCGTCGTCTTCTTCTTCCTCCTCCTCCTCCTCCTCCTCCTCCCGCTTCTCCTCCTTGTCCTTCCCTCGCCTCCACGCGGGCCCCTGGAATGGCCCGAAGAGGCTCTCCAGGGCCACCCCCTTGCTTCCAGAGCTCTTTTTGTTCTGGTTGCCCGCTTTGCCTCACTGCATGTGTATCGTCGTCTCTTTTCCTGTCTACTCTCACCAGCAGAGGCGAATTCAGCGGTGGCGACGAGGGCCTCCCAGGAGGCCCGTGCAGGAGCTCGGCGACAAGAAACCTTCCATGAGAAACCCAACCCCGAGACCCCAGGACGTCCATTGACTTTTGGTGTGGGGGCGTCACGCTCTCCATAATTAGCAAAACCCTCGAAACCCAGGACATCCATGAAACACCCTGGAGGCCCACCGAGGGTGCTTGGCATGGGTCTCCACTGCCCTTGCGAGAACGAGCGACGGGCAGCGGCGTGGGTACCGCTTCCTCCTCGGAGACGCGATCGCGGCCCGTCTGCGAGTCCTCGCTGCGGTCTTTTCCTTTGAGCAGGGACCGACCGCCCCGGGGCATTTCTGTAGGCCTACCAAGACATGTTCTGAAAACCCCAAAATGTTCGAAGAACAAAAGCAAGGTTCTTAGAACATAAACCCGATGTGCTAAAACAAGACAGTCCCAGCCAGAAACCTTCTAAGAACATTTCGTGGAAACCACAAGCAAGGATATAACATTGTTTGGTAGGCCTATAGGCACGCCAAGACGCTTCGCCACTGCTTGATTGTTGGCCCTCACCGACAACAACTCGTCGCCGCCGGCAGCGTGCCCGCCGTCCGCCCGGACTCGCCCTCGCTTTCTCTCTCTCTCTCTCTCTCTCTCTCTCCCTCGCGCGCGGGCGCCGGGTGGACAAGGAGCCGCGGGCGGGCCACCCGAGAAACGAGATGCGCTCGGGGATCTGAAGGTGGAGCCTGGCTTCTTGCTGCCGTGAGCGTGGTGCTGATGCTGGCAAGGATCACCACCATCGAGTTACATGGGCTGGCGCTTCTTCTCGGCTCCACAAACGGCGGGCGGCATCGACCGAGGGACCGAACGAGTGTGCCCCGAACAACGGAAGAGGTCAGGGGCCGGAAAGGGCGGCAAGGCCCGAGCCAAGACGCAAGGAGCGCGTTTCTTTATCATCGGCGATGACGGGCGACATGGGGGGGGGGGGGCGGGGGGGGTATGACGTAACACCCCCCCAGCCGCGCGGCTCCGGCACCACAGCCGCGCCCGCGCGCACGACGACGATGAGCAACGAGCGAAGATCAGCGACGAGCGACGAGCGACGAGCGACGAGCGCCCGTGCACACCACAGCGCCTGTCTACACCACAGCATCCGCGTGCATCGCATCGCTGGTGTGCACCAGAGCGTCTGCGTGCACAGGACAGGTAGAAGGAGCTTGTCGAGGATCTGCTGCGGACAGCTTGACGCCACGCCAGGGAAGTGCTGATAGAATGCGACGTTTTCCTTCCTCCCTCCTCCACCTCCGCCTCCTCTTCCTCCTCCTCCTCCTCCTCCTCCTCCTCATTCCCCTCCTCGTCCTCCTCCTCCTCCCCTCTCACCTTTCCCTCCTGTCGTGCGGGTCGGCGCCACAGCGCACGTTAGCGTCACAGCGTGCACCGCAGTGGTCTATTCGTTGGTGCCGTGCTGAATGCACGCAGGCATTGTGGTGTATACTGGTGTTGTGTTGCACACGGCTGATGTGGTGTACGCAGGCGCTGTGGCAAGAAGCACCGTGGCACGCACTGGCGCTGTGATGCAAGCGGCTGCTGTGGTGTACATAGGCGGTGTGGTGTACACAAGCGTTGTGGTGCACGCAGGCACTATGGTCTACACAGGCGTTGCGATGCAGATCGCCACCGACATGCTGGTGCTACCCGTCCTCGGTGATTCCGAAGCAGTCCCAGACGCCGCTGGCGCGAAACGTGACGTCATCGGCCCCCTCCACCCACCCCCCAGAAGATTGCCGTCTTTGGCCTGGATCCTTTTTATGTATAGAAAAAAAACTCCAGCTGCGTCCGCGCGCACGACGACGACGCGCGACGAGCGACGAGCGACGAGCGACAACGACAACGACGACGACGACGACGACAACCACGACGACGACTGCGGACCAGACTCCTATGCGGATTCCTATGCGGACACCTATGCGGATCAAAATGCGCACGGCGGCAGTGCCCGGAACGCACTGGGGGGGGGGAGCGTTACGTCATTAGGGGGGGAGGAGGGGAGGGGGGCCGGGGGCCATGGCGCCCGTCGTGCCCCAAGCAGTAAAAGAAACGGGCTCAAGAGGCCCACCGAAGCCTCGAAGAGAGCACGACCACCCCCGGATCACAGGGACAGGAGGAGGGCGAAACGGGGAGGAGAGGAGGGCTGGGGGAGTCCCCCCTCCCTCCCTCCCTCCCTCGCCTCCTCGTCCAGGGGCCAGCCCTGCACGATAAGGGCGGCAGATGAGAGGCAGGATCGGGAACCGAAGGTGAGGAGAGGGAAGAAGCGGGAAGGAGGAGAGAGAGGGGATCCCGCCCTCCCTCGCCTCCCTCCCTCGCTTCCTCATCCAGGGCCAAGGCTGCACGACGAGGGAGGAGGACGGGGACGAGGCGGGGAGGAGGGAAAGCAGGGGATACCCCGGCGCGTCATCTTCAATGGTCCAGATCGGCATTGGTTGTTCCAGTTGGGGGGGGATGTCGTGCCATCTGAAATCTTCGTTCGCGCCATTTTCGGTTCGGCATCGTCTTGCACTGGCGTGTTTGTCTGCGTTGGACTGCTGCTGTGTTCCACTCTGTGTCGCCGAACATCAGGAATGTGAAAACGGAGTGATAGCACAAGTCCAGTACAGTCAACCCGTAGAATAAGGATGCGCGATAAGGATGCAAGGGCCTTGGACGCCCATTTCTAACGGTTTCGAGCGTGGTGCGGCCAACGAAAGTGTCCAAGGATGGACCCAGGAGGCAAGGATGCAAGGGTACCCTTGGGAGGGATTCCTATCCTTACTCTGCGGGTCGACTGTATCCCCAAGCAGCATGTTTGAAGCCACGGTGACTCCCAGGAGTGCTCGTGCACGACCTCCTGCTCCTGATCAGCCTGCGCCTCTGGCATCGTCGTCGCTGCGGAAACGCCCCCCCCACCCCCAGCGTCTTAGAACCTCAACTGCGGTGGGGATCCCCTCCCTCGCCTCCCCCCCTGGGGAGGGGACCTAAGTTTGGAAGGCCAAACACATCAAGAATAGTTGTTGCTTTCCTGTGAGATGTATCAAACCAAACCGCCAAGACTGCTTGACCCTGATGCAGCGACGGGGACCGGAGTGAGGCCACGCCTTCACTTTATGTTCGGCGGTGGACAAACCTCCCTTTAGTAAACCTCCCCTTAGCGAAAACAGCCTGGGACCGAAACCGACGGACCCGGACCCGCAGAAAGGACGGCCGCGACGCCCTCCCGCGAACCGAGAGCGGCCAAGTCCTTTAGGGCAGGAGGTCTGTCCACCTCCGCTTTGTTCTCGACGAAAGAGGAGGCGACCGCCCCCCCCTCCCCGAGCGGAGGGGCAACGATCGGGGGGGGACTGGCACAGGGGGGGGGTGCATCGACCCGGAATCGGCGATGCATCGCCGATAGCTCGGCGATAGGCCTCCGATCGCGCATCCGCACCTTCCTGGGCTGGCTGGGGCCATCGGGCCCCTATCGGCGATCCATGGGCGATTGGGGGTCGACACGTCCCCCCCTGTGCCTATCTTTGGCGGCGCGCAGAGGGGGGTGGGGGGAGGGGGGGGGGCTTCTTAGAAGCAGGCTGCTTCTTAGAAGGCGCCGGCCTTACATCGATAGATGAGGCCCCGCGCCTCCTGAGAAGCAGGGGTGCTTCTGAGAAGCCCTCCCCCCCCCTCCCCCCTCCCCACCCTGCGCGTGGCTGATATCCCCCCTCCCTATCGTTGCCCCTGCCGAGCCCCCGTGCGCGCCTCTGCAGCATGCGACTCTGCCGCTCGTCCGGGTTCAGCGTCGAGGCCTCGGCGGGCGCCGCGGCCCACCGGGGGGGGGGCGGGCGCAAAGGGCCCGACGAGGCGAGGCGGCGGCGGCCGGCGGAGAGCCGGCCCCGGACCTTCCAGGAGGGCAAACAAAAGAACAGCAGGACCTCGACACAACAAACCCAGTCGAGGTTTTCCGAGCACTTCCCCAGGGTGGAGGGCTCAGGGTGAAATCGATATACAAATATCTATCTATCTATCTATATAAATATAAGTATATATATGTGTGTATGGGTTTTTGCACCTCGAACATCAGTCCATCTTGTGACTCACCCTTTGCAGATTCAAACCTCGAAAATCAATCGACACGGCATTTCAGATTTCACCCGTTGCCCTCCACCCAAAGGAAATGATCGGGTTGGAAGCAGCCCAGATAGGTCCTTAGGTCTGCAGTGCTATGTTGTAGCTCTCTGGGAGGTCAGGGGAGGGGAGGGGAAGGCGACCCCGGGCCCCCTGGGCGTCGCGAACAAAAGGCCGACGGGAGGTCTTTGCTAGTTTTCCTCCCCTCGGAGCTGACCACAGGACGACTCGGGATGAGAGGCCGGTCCCGGGGAGTGGGCCGAGAACTCTGCCACGCCGTGGAAAAAGCATGACTTCGAGGGTTTGGGTGCGAAGGGCCTTTCTTTTCGTTCGCGACAACGCCCGTGACCGGCCCCGCCCCCCCCGCCCCCCGCCCTCCCGTGCTCACGTCACGACTCGCGTCGGCGCCGTCTGCGAATGAGCCATCCCCAAGCACTGGCCATCGCTAGGACGTCCATTTCCTGTGCTTTTTTCGGTTTCGTGCGTGGTTTTCTTCGCCAAATGATCAAGGATGTTCCTCGATGGTCCTCGCCGAAAGAAACATGCACACGTCCGAGCGATGCCAAGAGCATTCTAAGACGGCGCCGGCGCGAATCGCGATGCGACCCTGGCGCGCTCCACGCCCTCCCCCCTGGTCACACGCCCAGTACAGTCGGACCTGGGACAGAAGAGCGTCCTTCCAGAACAAGGGGCCCTCCGCCGGCCCAACCTGAAGAACATTCGAGGGCACTCCAGGAGGAGGAGGAGGAGGAGGAGGAGGAGGAGGAGGAGGAGGAGGAGGAGGAGGAGGAGGAGGAGGAGGAGGAGGGGGGGCCTTCCCAGTAGGCTCAGGAGCTCTCAGGCCTTCCGAGAGGCATTGTCGGCTTTCTCCCAGGCCGCAGGGGGCTTCTCAGAGGCCCTCGGCGCACATCCGAGGAGAGGAACGACGACGAGGGAGGAAGAGGGCCGCGATGACGGGCCGAGTCTGGGAGGCGCTTCTCTGGGGAACACCAGTCTCCTGAGGAGGGGAGGGCCCCACATCCGAGGATGGGCTTCAGGAGAGGCCATTCCAGCGAAAGCCCCTCCTGTAATTGTTGATGGCCATATTTTGTTGTGTACTGCCACACCCAGGAGGATGGAGAGGAGGGGAGATAATGGAAAAGGAAAGCTGAAGTAGATGACATGCTGAGGCTGGGGACGTGGTACAAAAAAACGAGAAATCGTCTCTAGGGGGAGTGCGGAGGACGAGGAGTAGGCCATGAGAAGCGTAGGCATGATAATGACAATGAGGAGAAATGCGGAGGATGGGGGATGATGTGGAGAGGGGTCGGAGGAAGCTTCATGCGGCTGAAAGGAAGGACGGCGCTGAAGAGGGCACTGAGGAGAAAGAGCAGAGGAGCTGTGGACAGATCGAAAAGATGGCCTGCGATCGCGTTAAGTAACTGGTGGGATGCCATGCCAAGGAATCCTGCACCTTGGGCGCCTGGAGCTTCAGCCCCGGGATCTCGAGCCAACAAGAGCTTCGAACTCCTGAAATGGATCACACAATGTGTCACTGAAACCGGAAAACGCGAAAGCCTGGACGAAAGGCCTTGGACGAAAGAGTATCGCATAACCTACGCTTGGCGTGGTCGAAGTGGACGGCGTGGCACATGACGCCGTAGACGACGCCGATGGCGTCACGTCGGGCTGGGAGCGAATCAGTGGCGTCCAATCAACCCCCGCCAGCTCCCGGCCCATCCAGGGTATGCCCAAATGGCGGAGCACTCGTGTGCTATCCAGCAGAACGTCCGACGGGGCGCCCGGAGGTACGTCAGTGCCGCGACTACGTTGGCTGGCGGCCACGGCCACTGATGCTCCACCGCCCAGAGCATCATCGATCTCAGCTGGCACGCCCTGCCGTGACGGCATGCGCATGACGCTGCTGCGGACATCGCCCCCCCCCCCACACACGCCGGTGGCTCGACCCCGGGCTGCGAATGCCCAGGATCGCCGCCAGAGTCGAAGCCTCCCACCACGGCCAGCATTGCCTCGCACAATCAGTGCACCAAGCTCTAACTGGGGACGCCCAGAATGACTCCAAACACCATGTTGCCTACGTCCTGCTGGAACATGTCGCCTGCGCTGCCCCACTCTGTGGAGCTGACCACCCCTTGCGCTGCTTCTCCCGCTGCAGCTGATGGCACGGTGCAGACAGCCCGAAACGACTGTCATCTCCCCTCGGGCCGCCAATGCCAATACAGCTCGCGCCCGCTGCCCAAACCAAAACCAAACCACGCGCTGCCGCCTGTCTCCGTCGCATGCCTCCAGATATGACTTCCAGCTGCGCGCAACGAAAGCCAAACGCCGTCGGTCTGGCGGGAAGCAGGATTTGCCCCCCCCCCCCCCCCCCGTGGATGCTGTTGCTGGATTCATAGTCTGATGAAATCATATAGAACGTCATCTTTCTGAAGCATTTCGATTTCCTCCGCCCTCCCTTACTTCCATCCTCCCTCCACGCTCCATCCAAGCCGCCCATCTGTTCCCCCTTCGACTCAGACCCAGACCGCCTCGATTCCGCGTCAACATGACTTTAACATCATCATGCTAGTGTATACTGGTATCTGGGAGGGCTCACTATGAAGCGAACGCGTGTAAGAGTAAGAGTCTGAAGTACTGCTGCTCCAAGAAGGGCACAACTACCGCTGTGTGCCCTACATCGCCACCTCCTGCGGCCCAGGAATCAGACGGGTACGTTCAACAACTCATCCGAAGCATATCGTTATCAGAACGCTCTCGTCCCACTAGAGGACGCCTACCGTCGCTGTGGCGGCCAAGGTGCGCAAGCCGCTGTCGTCCAACGGCCCTCTTTGTCCAGCGCACCGCGCACCGCTTAGAGCCTAAACAGTGTACTTCTGCTTCGGAATCCTCGGCGGCCACAGCTGCTGGATCAAAGCCGCCACATGCAGCAGACTTGGACGCTTCTCAACCTCACGTTGCGGCCGCCTTAGGGTCGCGAGTGCCTGCCTGCCTGAGCCCCTCGCTGTCCAACATCGCCCGATTGGGCGCTGCCAGCGTGTCAATGCCCGATCCTGGCCTGAACTTTGAGAAGGAGCTGCTCTGCGGCCACAAACTCCCGCCGCGTTGCGTACATGGCCTCGCGGAACTCGGCCCTCTCCCTATCCAACTCCACAAGACGTAAAAGGAAACCATGGCGAGGAAAAATTCGGGTGAAGGGAAAACGAGAATCTCTGAGACCCGGCGGCTCTGGAAGATGCTTCGGGCGCCGCAGGCCTTCTCAGAGCGCTCTGGAACGCTCTGAGAGCACTCTGCAACGCTCTGGAGCGGATTTGTCTCCGCCCTATCGGCCCCCTTGGAGCGGATAGCCCTCGTCCTCTGCAGCGCTCCGTCCTCTGGAGCGGATAGCCATCGCCCCCCTCTCTGCCGCCCCCGATCCCAGCCCAGCCCGGCGACGCCCGCCGGTCTTCCTATTCTGGCGGTAGCCGGTCGCACTCGCGCCAAGTTCTGGAGGCGCCGCCGTGCAGCGGTGGAGCTCAGCCGCGGACGGCGGTCCACGGCCCGCGGCCTCCTGCTGCAGCTGGGCCTCGCACAAACAAGCGGAGCAAGGCCATCATCCAAGCATTATTCCCTCCCACAAACAAATAAGCACAAACCCCAGATTTTCCCCAGATGTTCAGATACGTTACGAGTTTTCATCTTCTCCCCCGCTTCTCGTTTTCCCATGTTTTCCTGGAGGTCGACGAGTCCTTGTGTCCGTGTATTTTCTCCCTTCTTGAAGTAGACAAGCGCGTCCCACTACTCCCAACGCAACTGCTCGCAAATTGCTTGGATCAGCCGCCAGGGATTTACGATCCATTACACAGAGGCAGACATGTGTTCTTCTGGGACGTTTGCGGGTGGGCACTTTGCGAGTCGTGGAACAAGCTCGGTGCCTTGATGGGGCGAGCAAATGTCCTGGTGGCTGACGCTAGCGTGCGCCTCCAGACCGTGCGCTGGCCCTGGGACCGTCTCAACCCCGCCGGGCCCCGTGACCGGGACCCGGTGAGCCGCACGACGTCCTGCGGCTCTCCTGGCGGCCCCCTTGGGCCCAAGCTCTCTGGAGCGGCTGCCGTCCTCCTTGCCCCGGGCTCCGCAAGCGCTCTGGCCCATGACTGCACCGCCACTACAGCTTCCGGAGAGAACGTCCGCCTTCGCACCCACGTCACCCGAGCCCGCTGGCCCGGCAGTCAAACCGGGCGCTGTACTTGCTCCGCTTGGGGCTGAGTGCGCCCTTGGAGATCGGCGTCGGTGCGGCACATCCACAGATCGCGAACGCCATGGATGGGGGGTCGGACGCACGGGCTCAGAAGCTCGATTCCCGAGCTGACGTATGCACTCGCACCGCTCAGCCGCTCGAGGGCAGCGTGGCTGGGAGAAGGAACGTCAAGAGGTGGAGGGGGACAAGGAAGAGGGGGGGAGGGAGGGAGGAGAAGGAAGACAAGGGGGAGGCGAGGGGATGGGTAGGAGGGAGGAGAAGCAAGAACAAGAGGATGAAGGAGGAACGGGAGGAGGATGAACGTGGAGGCAAGGGAGGGGGAGGGGGAAAGGAACACGGGCCAGGCCCTTCGAGCCCGTGGAACTCGTCCTCCCCATCATCCTTCTCCTCCCTCCTCCCGCCCCCCTCCTCCCTACCGGTCCCCCACCTACTTAAAGCTCCTCCCACATCCTCTCCGCCCTCCTCCACTGCTTCCTATTCCCTCCCCCTCCTCCTCGCTCAATCTCCCCCTCCCCCCCTTGCTCCTCCTCCCTTCTCTTCCTCCCTCCTTCCCACTATTCCCCCCTCCTTATCCTCGTCCTCTTCCTCCTCCTCTTACTCCTCCTCCTTCTCCTCCTCCTCCTCCTCCTCCTCCTCCTCTCCTCCTCCTCCTCCTCCACCACCCCCTCGTCTGCTCCGTCTCCTCCTCCTCCTCCTCCTTCTCCTCCTCAAGCTCCTCCTCCTCCTCATCCTCCCCCTCCTCCTCCTCATCCTCCTCCTCCTCCTCCCCTCCTCCTCCCCCTCCCCCTCCCCATGCTCCTCCTCCGCCTCCACCTCCTCCTCCTCCTCCTCCTCGTCCTCCTCCTCCTCGCCCATCCCTCTTCCTTGTAAATTCGCGGGCTCAACTGGCCTGAGGCGTGCTAAATCTCCCGTCAATAATTTCAACTATGCTCCTGGTTCGCGCGCGTGGCTGCCCCTGGGGTCCTAGGACGAACAGAAACTTTGGCATTGTGTGTGGGCAAGGTCTCGGCAGGTTCGTATCCGAGGTGTCAGAACTTCTGGGCGCGGCCCGGGCCCCCCCCCGAGCGCCCCAATGAGTCGCCAAAAGGGTGACACGCCCCACGGCCTCAGGCAAAGAGCGTTCAAGATGGCCCACATTGGTCCCAAAACGGCCCGAGAAGCGCCCGAGACGCTCCCGGAGGGTTCTAAGAGAACTTCGAGCGGCCCCGAAGACGCAACAATCAGTGATTCCGCTGGGGCTTTAGGGCGAATCTGACTGTACCACCTTCTCGAGCCGTCGACCGCCCTGGACGGCACAAGGCCAAGATCGCTCCAGAACGGCACAAAAATGCCTCCAACAGGGCCCCCAATGGCCCACGATGGTCCTGAGACGGCCCAAAAGGTCTGCAAGACCGTCCCAGAATGGCCCCCGAAGAGGGCCCAGAGGGGTAACTCGAACAGACATTTCAAGCTCTCGGCCCCGAGAGGCGCCCAGGAAGCCCCAAGAGGCCCCCAAGAGCCCCCCAAGAGGCCTCAAGAGGCCTCAAGAGGCCCCCAAGAGGCTCCCAAAGACGCTCCCAAGTCCCTCAACAGGCCCACAGGAAGACAAGAGGCTTGGCCCAAGAAGCCCCAGCGAGGCCCCACAGAGGCCTCAAAACTGCTCCCAAGAGGCTCCCGAGAGCCCTCCGAAGAGACGCCGAGAAACATCCATGAGGACTCTGACCCACAACCCAGGTGCGTCCCTAAACTCTACTGGAGCTTTCTTGAGCCATCTTGGCGCCCGCTGGGGCAGTCTACCGGCTCTCGTCGACAAGGTGCGAACCACATCTCCAGGATCTCCTGGCGGGCAGTCCTGCCTGGCCGACCGTTCTCATGTTTAGCAGGGACCGACCGTCCCGGCATTCCTAAAGTCCTACCACGAAATTCTCTTAGAACCCAAAAATGCCATAACAAAACAAAGCGATGTTCTTAGAACATGAGCCAGATGTGTTAAAACAAAGCAGTCCTAGCCAGATATGTTCTAAGAACATTTCGTGGAAACCACCGAAGGTTCTTAGAACATTGCTTGGTAGGGCAATAGGCGAGCCAGGACGCTTCGCCACGGCTTGACCACGGGCACAGCACGACACCCGTGCAGCAAGCGAAGCCGTGACGCGGAACGGGCCGGCGGAGTGAGCGAAGCGATCGACGACTCCGCCCTGAGGCACGCCCAGGACGTGCCGGCAGGGCGGGCCGGGGGCTTTGCCTGCGACATCCTCACCACAGGCCTGAACCTGGACGGTGTGTGTTCGTTTTCGCTTTGTTTTTTCGCTTTCCCTCGTGTTGTCTTCCCTCCGCCTTTGCCGCAAAACGAACTCGGAACGGAAACGGCCCACGGCATCGCCACAACACCGTTTGGGTCCGGCCCTGCCTCACCACGTGTGGTCCTGAAGCTGGAGCTCTGCAACAGCTTCACGGGCGGAGGGCGGGCCGTGTGCCAGACGTGGCGTTCGCCTGAGCGCCGCGCACGTGCGTCGTGAGGGGTTGAAGCACTTCTTCACGAGGGAGGAGCGGTTCTTCTTCGGGAGGTGGCTTTCGCCTTGGCGCCGCGCTCGTTCGTGTTTGAAAGGTTGCCGCAGTTGAAAAGATCCGCAGGGTCAAAGTCCAAATCATCCTGTTCTGGTACGGCATTGGATATCCAGGACGCAACAATCACGGTGACTCACGACGCTGGAGTCCCAGGAATGGCTACTAGACACGGTTCAGGATTCTCAAACGTTTGTCTTCCAATCGGGAATTTCCCGCGATGAAGAAATTTGGAGGAAGGGTTTATTGCACCATCGCTGACGCATCTGAGGTTTAGACTGGTCCTCCTCCTCCTCCTCGTCCTCCTGCTCTTCATTCCCCTCCCCGCCCCGCGCGCGCGGGAGCGCGCAAGGGACTGGCGGGGGAGGGGGGGGCGGGACCAACTGCACCTCCTGCAAGCCCTCGGTGTTGATGCCCGAGATCTTATTCGCGGGGCGGGAGGTGCAGGAGAGGGAATGGTGGAGGGGAGATCAGGGGATGAGGTGGTGGGAAAGACACGAGGCGTCGTAGAAGAGCGGAGGGTATCGATATACATCTAGCAAGCACAGAAAACAGACACGGACAGCGGCACGCGTATGCATAACACACTCAAGTCAACATGTACATCGGTGTCGATAGATGTAGAGATGTACCAGAACAGTATGAGAATATTGTCCTTCGTGAACATCTACGTACGAGAATGAGATAGAGAGAGAGAGAGAGAGCGAGACACGAGACAGAGCGACATAGATAGAGACAGCGGGATATACATATACATAAGTATACTATGTATATATGAGAGGAAGAGAAGGGGAAGAAAGAGAGAGAGAGAGAAAGAGAGACACAAAGAAAAGCACAAACATACCAAGCCACATAGAACAGTAAGGGACACAGACACAGAGACCAGGACGCAAGACGCGCGAGTCTGGCGGCCAACTGGCCAGCAGGCTCCTTAAAGGAGCGGCGCAGGAGGTCTGGATCCGCCCCCAGTACCCATGCGAACGTCGAGCAACCCGTCCCCCATCCCACCCATATAGCCTTCCTTGCCGCATACGTAATCCATCTATGGGACAAGAAAGAAAGCATAAACAGGAACTTGTGACGCTCCGCGCGGGTTTCCTGGATCTGCGCTGACCCCCCTCCTTGGCGCGCGGAGCGCGCCAGGGGCGGCGCCGGAGGCGTCGCCCGGGGGGCCCAGCGCGGATCCAAGAAATCCGCGCAACCAACAATTCATGTTCATAGCGTGTATTCTTCTTCGAATCTCGCCACGTGCCGTCCCAGGCTGCGGTCGATATTAGGACATCACGTCGTAAGTATCGTCGCTCGACTGGTTGCGCTGTCCGACGTGCCGGCGGAGAGCTGTCAGGGGGGGAGCCCTGGGTCTCGAGGCGATGCCGATCTGCGTCGCGTCCTCGTGCCAAACCTTCCCACCCCCCAATGGCCACCTCCATGCCTCCACCACCTCCTCCGCCAACTCTTCCTCCTCCTCTTCCTCGTCGTTCTCCTCCTCCTCCTCCTCCTCCTCCTCCTCCTCCTCCTCCTCCTCCCCGATCCCTCCTCCTCCTCCTCCTCCTCCTCCTCCTCCACCTCCCCCCTCACTCCTCCTTCTCCTCCTCCTCCTCCTCCTCCTCCTCCCTCCCTCCCTCCCTCCCTCCCTCCACATCCTCCTCCTCCTCCTCGTCGACGACGAGGGCTGAACGAGCGACGACGAGACAGAGAGGGCGAGGGGGGGGATTGGGATGCCAGCAACGAGCCTCGCTCCAGGGCCGTGCGCCTTCCTGCCCAACCCGGGTGGAAAGCCGCACTCGCGTCGCGCGGAGCTAAGAGAGGGAAAGGCGGACGAGAAATAACAGACGAAGGGGCGGGATCACGAGTGGGTCAAGTATCGAGGACAGACGTTGTTGGATGGTGCCTGGCCCTGTCTGGACCACAGGAAGCCTCCAGACAACGGAGCGCAAGAGACGGAGGAGGACGAGCAGCAGGCAAAGGGGGAACGAGCAGGAGACCGGGCATGAGCATGCATGCATGAGCATGAGCATGACCATGGCGTCAAGATCACGATCAGCAGCAACGGCAGGTTGTGCGTGAGGTGGTTAGAAGGCAAGTCCTGGGAAATCTTCGTGGGAAAGACTGTGGGTTATCAACCACTCAGCACGGATAAGGGGCCAGTAAGCCGGACCAAACGAGATTAGCGCCCCCAATAATGTGAACGAATCGGGATGAGGCTGGATCCTGTCGGCTTCCGACCACGGACATGCCAGCGGCGATGCTGCTGAATTAGAAGCCCCCCAAATGGGTTCCGAGCACATGGGGTCGGAAGATCGCGCCACGTCACCGATAAATCAACAATACATCATACAGGTCAGCGGTGCATCGGCGACGCCGGCGTGGAGAAATTCAGGGATGTGAAGCCGCATCGCCGATGCATCGGCAATGCAGCGCGATCCTCCGAACCCATCTGGGAGGCCTAGACTACTCCGAATTTCTAAAAATAATTTCGCGAACCTCCCAAACGAGCAGTATTGGACCCCCGCCCACAGACCAACCACGAAAGGGCCGCCTTTTGCCCACAGCCCCCCTGGAACCCTCCAAGGCAGCTCAACTTAGGCCCCCAACACAAACAGACCTCTCCTCTCTCAGACGAGATCCCGAAACATGTATGGCGACACAGGAGCTGTAACCGACAGGAGGGACGGGAGAGAACGTGGACCAAAACAGATAACAAACAAACCACGAACAAACCATGAAAGCATCATCAACAAACCATGACATAACACAACTTATCCCAGTGCGACCCTACCTAAGAGTTGGAGGATCTAGGAAAGTAACATCAAACACTTATATGAAGCTAAGCTAAGCTAAGATGAAGCTAAGCTAAGATGAAATAGGATAATACTGAGGTAAGCTAAGCTGGTATATAAAACGTAAACTAAGCTAAGATAAAACTGAGGTAAGATGAAGCTAAGCTAAGGTAATATAAAATAAGCTAAGCTTAGATGAGATAAGCAACGCGAAGCTAAGGGAACGTCACTGGGGAAAGCTACGCTAGGGGCGCATTCCACTGCCCGGCCCTTTAAGCCTCAGAGTAAGAACCCTTCTAGGCAGAGCCTAGGTAGGGAGCAACGAAAACAAAAACGCCGTGCGGCTCGCGCAGAGCGGCGCGCCCCGAGCATCGCAGCGGGAGAGCCGCGGCGGGTTCCTGCCGGGAGGGGAGGGCGAGCCGCGGCCTCGCTGGGCCGACGCCTCTCGCACCGGGGGGGGGGGGGGGACCCCGCTGAGCGGCGGACCAGGATCGGGACGCACTCCTCGAAGATGATGTCAATGAGCCTGCTCGAGTCCAGCTTCCTGCGGCGCCCGCGCGGGGGGGGCGTGTGCTGCGGCTCTGTTCCTGCGGGTGCGCCTCGGCGGGGCCTGCGAGTCGGCTCCCGCTTCGGAGCCCGAGCCCTCTGCTTCGTTGTCCGCCCCCCTTCCATCCTCACTCCTCTCACCCCTCTCCCGCTCTGCACTCTCCCCCTGCCCCCCGCTCATCTGTTCCCCCCATCGCCGCGTGGGCGCGCCCCTGCAGTGCCCGACTCCCCCACTGCATGTCCGCGAAGAGTGTCGATGAATGCCGCGGGCGGCCCCTTCACCCGGCTCGCGCCAGACCGCTCGCCCTGCTGTCTTTGCGGCTGGGCGCCCCCGTCTGGCCCGCGAGGCGGACGGGCGGCGCCGCCGCTCGGCTGTGCTGCGTGCGCTGGCCGGGCCACTCGGCCCCTCCCCTTCCCCTGCTCCTGCGGCCCCCCGCCGTCTGGGCTTCCCCTGGCGTTGGCAGGTGGCCCCCTCGCCCCGCTGCACCGCTGCGGCAGTTCGGCAGCTCGGCAACCCGGGGCCGCCCGGCTGTGATGCGTGCCCCAGCCAGGCCCGGAGGCCCCTCCCTTTCCCCTGCTCGTGCTGCCCCCCGCCGTCTGGACCTCCCCTTGCGTTGGCAGGTGGCTTCCTCGCCCTGCGCGGCTGCGGCAGTTCGGCACCTCAGCATCTTGGGGGCTCAACGCTGTCGCGTTTTGCTGCAACGCGCGGTTCGCAGCCCCATCTACCTGCCACGGCCGCTCAGTCCGTGTCTGCATCGTGCTATCGCCGTACCTTTGCAGCAAAGTCCGACGCTTGCGGCTTCGCGACGGACATTTGGATGCGCCCACTCTTGCAGCTGTGGGCCCGCGTGCTGTTCCTCCTGACGTGCGGGTCCCCGCGTCCACTGCCAGGTCGCGCCAGCACAGGCTGGCCGCATCGGCGCGTTCATCCTGAAACTCTTTCCGCCCCCGCCTCCTGTCTGCGGCCCTTCTCTTCCTCCATCCCGCTCTTGCCTGCTGCCCGTAAAATAGTACGCCGCGCGTCCCCGACCACTAGAGCGAGCGAGCGGATCGCCCCTGCGGCGCTGCAGCGGAAAGAACCCAAATGTCTCGGAAAGGGTCAACTCGTAGGCCAGGTCACGGTCTTTCTACAACCCAGAAGCGAACAACTTTGGACGCACATCTTCGTACACACTGGCTCTGCTGAATCGCCAGCGAGCATCTTGCGCAACATCTGACGGTACAATGCGCATGCCAATTCTGCCGCTGGTTCGCTGAACTGGGCGACCCATCCATACGAATTAGAGCATATTGTTTTGGAAGAGGAAGAAATTGGTGCGCAACATTTACGGTCGACCCCAAACGGCACTACCTACAATGCGAAGGAAGAAGTCGCTAAGCGAACCCGGAACGACACAGCAGCCTGCCTTTGATAGGCAACATCGTGAAGTGACTCGAGGCCTGCGGGAGACAGCGTGCGCAAATTCGACGAATCATTGACTGGCCCTGACCGCCCCACGAAAGCACACATCCT